>ML255966.1:0-21904 GCA_005239495.1 Nicotiana undulata | reverse complement strand
TCGTGAGCTTACATCAATTAACTTACGATATACTCTCATGTACGAAAACATGGGGTGTAACAATCACGACCTTTGATTGGTCGTACTTGATCATCTTGTAATGTTCCCCGAGGCCTTTGGGGTTCGAACCGGACCTAGGTCCATGTCCCCAATATTCCCGAGGGAAGTCATTTCACCCGGACTCGGATCGAGGGGCTCCTTGCCTCGATTCCGCTTCTTTGCGTTTATGTTTCTTGCTCCATTTACTTTAACAGAAATAAAGGTGTACCATGAGCTTGGTTTTACTCGTATACAGATAGTCCCCTCGTTTCTCGGAGAGTAAGTTGACGAGAAACGACATGAGCTCCTCGATTCCTTCTTCAATACACCGTGACAGAAACGTGTGGGAGTATCATATGGAGTTTGTGCGCTTGTCCAAGTCTGCTATCCACATGATGCCGACTATGGAGGCCAGAGTTCATCGGTTTGTTCAGGGCCTTGGTCCCTTGGTTATCAATGAGGCTGCTATAGCTGCTTTGCACTCAGATATGAACTATGGGAAGATTGTGGGATTCGCCCAGGCTACGGAGGCTCGAAAATTGAAGATAAGAATGAAGAGAGAGAGAGTAGTATTAGGGCCCGGTCAGCGAGAAACCTTGGGAGTTCAGTTGGAGGTGTGAGATCAGCCCTTGGGAAAGGGTCATTAAGGCCATCTCAGTCCTATGCTCATTCCTTAGTCAGTGCTCCGCTATCAGGGCACAGTTATCAGCAGGGAGGTCGCTTTGGACCAGGTGCAGCTAGTAGGAGGTTCCATCAGTCGGGTCGTTCAGGTGGGAGGTTCCAACAGCATCGGAGGGCCCCATGCCCTAAGTGTGGGAGGTTTCATTCTGATCCTTGTTACTTGGATATCCCGGTATGCTATAGATGCTTAGTGAGGGTCCATGTTCAGCGAGACTGTCGTGCACCCAGTCAGGGCACATGTAGGGGTACTGCTTAGCCATCCAGTTCGTCAGCCGCTACATCTTCAGCATGCCCTCCAGCACCAGCAGGGCACAGTGCAGTTAGGGGTAGAGCACGGGGTCAAGGGAGACCCAGTCGGTTCTATGCTTTGAGTGGTCGCCAGAGTGCTGAGGCTTCTCCAGATATTTTCACAGGTATTCTGACTGTTCAAACACATGATGTTTATGCTCTTATTGATCCCGAATCTTCATTGTCATATGCTACTCCATTTATTTCTTAGAGTTTTGGGATAGAACCCGAACAACTTCATGAGCCATTCTCAGTGTCGACTCCAGTTCGTGATTCTATTACGGCCACGCAAGTCTATCGAAATTGTGTTGTCACGGTGTGTGGTCGGGATACCACGGCCGATCTTATTGAGTTAGAAATGGTAGATTTTGATGTAATTATGGGGATGGTTTGGCTCTACTCGCGCTTTGCTAAACTCGACTGCCAAACCAGAATTATGAGGCTCGCATTTCCTAATGAACCAGTTATTGAATGGAAATAGGATGATGTTGTGCCGAGGGGTAGGTTTATTCCTGTCTTAAGGCCTCCAAGATGATCAGGAAGGGGTGCATTTATCATTTGGTCTGGGTTGCGGACACCACTTCAGAGGTGCCTGCTCCCGAGTCCGTGCCGGTTGTGAATGAATTTCTTGAGGTATTTTCGGAAGAGCTTCCTGGAATTCCACCAGATAGAGAGATCGATTTCGGGATTGATGTATTTCCAGATATGCAGCCAATGTCTATTCCACCTTACAGGATGGCGCCAACAGAACTGAGAGTTAAAAGAACAATTGAAAGATCTATTAGAAAAGGGTTTCATTCGGCCAAGCGTGTCGCCTTGGGGCGCACCGGTTTGTTTTGTCAGAAAGAAGGATGGATCGCTTCGGATGTGTATTGATTATCGGCAACTCAACAAGGTCACCATCAAGAACAAATATCCATTGCCTCAGATAGATGATTTATTCGACCAATTGCAAGGTGCTAGGTTCTTATAAAAGATTGATTTACGGTCCGGGTATCACCAGTTGAAGATCAGGGAGCAGGATATCCCTAAGACCGCCTTCAGGACTCGTTATGGGCACTTTGAATTTTTGGTAATGTCCTTTGGGCTAACCAACGCCCCAACAACTTTTATGGATCTTATGAATTGAGTTTTCAAGCCGTTTCTTGACTCTATTGTGATAGTCTTCATTGATGATATTCTTGTTTATTCGCGAAGTCGGGAAGATCATGCTAATCACCTCAGGGAAGTTCTGCAGACTCTTCATCATCACCAGTTGTATGCAAAGTTTTCAAAATGTGAGTTTTGGTGAGAATCAGTCACCTTTTTGGGCCATGTTGTTTCTAGGGAAGGGATTCAGGTTGATCCCCAAAAGATTGTAGCGGTGAAGGATTGGCCTAGACCAACGACCCCGACAGAGATTCACAGTTTCTTGGGTCTAGGTGCGTATTATCGGAGGTTCGTGGAGGGATTCTCTAATCTTGCCTCCCTATTGACCAAGCTGACGCATAAAACGGTTAAGTTTCAGTGGTCCGATGCTTGTGGAAAGAGTTTTCAGGAATTGAAATCGAGATTGACTTTGGCGCCAGTGTTGACCTTACCAAAAGGTTCAGAGGGGTTAGTGGTTTATTGTGATGCTTCGAGAGTTGGTTTGGGGTGTGTATTGATGCAATGTGGTAAGGTAATAGCATATGCTTCCAGACAGTTCAAGAATCACGTGAAGAATTATCTGACGCATGATTTGGACCTCGCAGCGGTTGTGTTTACATTGAAAATCTGGCGGTATTATATTTATGGGGTCCATGTGGACGTATTCACAGACCACAAGAGTCTTCAATATCTATTCAAACAGAAGGAGTTGAACTTAAGGCAGCGGAGGTGGTTAGAATTTCTCAAGGATTATGATATGAATATTTTGTACCATCCAGGAAAGGCGAATGTGGTAGCCGATGCTCTTAGTCGGAAATCCATGGGTAGCTTGGTCTATTTGGAAGCCGGTCAGAGGCTTTTGGCTCGGGAGGTTTGTCAGTTGGCCAGTATAGGGGTCCGTCTTTAAGCCTCAAATGAGGGGAATGTCGTGGTGCGTAATGGAGCGGAGTCTTCGCTTGTAGCGGAAGTCAAGGGAAAGCAATTCAGGGATCCGGCTTTGGCACAGTTAAGGGAAGCAATTTTGAACCACAAGACTTCAGCATTTTCACTCGGCAATGATGACGGTGTTTTGCGGTTCCAATAGAGGCTATGTGTTCCGGATGTGGATAATCTTCGAGAGAGAGTTATGGGAGAGAATCACAATTCTAGGTATTCTGTACACCCAGGTTCTACGAAAATGTATCGCGATCTCAAGGAGATTTTCTGGTGGAACGGTATGAAGTGGTGTGTGGTGGACCTTGTGGCTAGGTGTCCGAATTGTCAGCAAGTGAAGGCCGAGCATCAGAAGCCCGGTGGGTTGACACAGCTTATGGAAATACCGATGTGGAAATGTGAAATGATCAATATGGAATTTGTGGTAGGGTCACCCCGCACTTAGTGCAAGTTTGACTCAATTTGGGTAATAGTGGATCGACTCACGAAGTCAGCATATTTCTTGCCTGTCAGGTCCACCGGTACTGCAGAACAGTACGCTCAGTTGTATCTCAAAGAAATAGTCAGACTCCATGGCACTCATGTTTCTATTATCTCGGATCGAGGGGCCCAGTTCACAACTAACTTTTGGAGGAAATTTCAGCAAGGTTTGGGTACTCAGGTAAATCTTAGCATGACTTTCCACCCTCAAACAGACAGTCAGGCGGAGCGGACTATTCAGACGCTTGAAGATATGTTGCGGTCTTTTGTTTTAGATTTCAAGGGTAGATGGGATGATCACTTGCTGCTTATAGAGTTTGCTTACAATAACAGTTTCCATGCTAGTATTCAGATGGTCCCATTTGAGGCATTGTACGGAATGAGGTGTAGGTCTCCGATTGGATGGTTTCAGGTTGGTGAGGCGGAATTGTTAGGACCGAATCTTGTGCACCAAGCTATGGAAAAAGTTAGAGTCATTCAGGAGAGGATGAAAACTTCTGAGAGTCATCAGAAATCCTATGCGGATGTTCGTCGTAGAGATTTGGAGTTCCAAGTAGATGATTGGATATTCTTGAAGGTGTCTCCCATGAAGGGAGTGATACGGTTTGTGAAGAAAGGAAATTGAGCCCGAGGTATATCGGGCCATATCGAATCGCTCAAAGGATAGGGCAAGTAGCTTATAGGCTAGAATTTCCCCCTGAAATGTCATTAGTGCATCCAGTGTTTCATGTGTCCATGCTAAAGAAGGTAATTGGAGATCCATCTGCCATCATGCCAGTTGAGACCATTGAAATTAATGAAGAATTGTCATATGAAGAGGTTCCGGTTACTATACTTGATAGGCAAGTCCGTAGATTGAGAAATAAAGAGATTGCTTCTGTTAAAGTGTTATGGCGAAGTCAACAAGTCGAGGAAGCCATGTGGGAAGCGGAAAATGAAATGAAAGAGAAATATCCCCATTTGTTTGAATAAGTCTAGTAGTGGTTGTGAGAACTTCCATCTCTAAGCAATTACACCTTTGTGTCAATTTTGTGCAAGAACACCCCACTCCCCTAATTATCCTACTATTGTGACTTCTCAAATTTGTACTACATTTGTAGGTGTTATGAATAGTTGGATCATGTGCAAATCCTTGAAATAGCTGAATTATGTGCAACTCATGTGATAGTTGAATGATATGCAAGTTTGTGGCATTAATTGAATTATGTATAGCATGTTGAAGTAATTGAATTATATACAATTTGACGAGGTAACCAAATTATGTGCAAGTTGTTAGAACAGTTGGGAATGCGTGGAATTATGTGTTTCGTGGGCTCTCTGACAGGTGGATAGGCCTATTTACAAGGGAAACTGTGGCAAAATTTTCAGAAAATGTCGGAGTTAGTGAAAATTGGGGGTTAGCATATTGTGTTTTCAAAATGATTCCCCGATCCTCATTCGAGGACGAATGATTTTAAGTGGGGGAGGATGTAAAGACCCGTAAAATTTCATGTCTAAAAATGATGCCCGGGTAGGTTCCCATGTTGTTATAACTGTAGAAATTCTTAAAAACGGACCTTTTTGAAGTAAAAAGTACCCTGGGACTTAAAAGATAAAATTTTCCAGGATTGTGCAGGTCTGCGATCCACTATGCGATCGCAGATCAGGTATGCAGACCCCATCTTGGTCGCATACCTGGACAACCTTCTGTCCAATTTGAGGACAACTATGCGGCCCAAGATGCGATCGCATTTTGGGAATGCGGACCGCATAGTTGTCGCATCCTTGCACCTCCATTTTTGCGTAGGAGGTTATGCGATGCACTATGCGATCGCATAAAAAGTATGTGGACCGCATAGTGGTCGCATACCTAGGCAGCCTGTTTTTCCTTTTGGCCCAGCTTAAAGGCCATCTATGCGATAGGAATGCGGACCGCATAGCAAGAATGCAGACCGCATAGCAAGAATGCGATCGCATTCCTGACCGCATTTCCTGCTTCGGGGTTTCTAGTTTCTGATTTTAAAACCCGACCCCTAGTTTAATAAAACTCCCCTCTCCTTCATTTTTAACACCTATCTGACTAAAATAGAGAGAACAGAGAGTGGGTTTAGTGAGAGAAAGTCTTCTTCTTCATCAAATTGGTCCATCATCTCTACTCAGGCCCATAAATTATCAAGTAATCTTCATCTTCTTCACTATAAGAGGTAAGTCTTCGCCCTATTTCCCCAAACTCTCAGATTTTGTTAAGAATAAAACACACATAGGTTGGTTCTTGAGAATGAAAGTTGAGACCTTGCATGTATGTGAATGATCTTCCCTAACCTAGTAAAGGGAAGCAAGTTAGATTAATCTTTCACTAAAAAGGGTTTAGTTAATCTAAGGGATCACATAATGTTTAATAAAATGTCCAAATGAATTAAAGATTCCTAATTCTAAGGTAAAAGTGCCGCATTGTGAACTAGATTGACGGTGCTAGACGGTTCGGTGAATTGTGATAGAAATTAAAGGGAATTTTGACTCGAGATATGTATGGATAACTTTAATCTTTTTAGAGTCGCCCTGTTGGTGTTTGAGCATTCGGTATGAATTCCTGGCTTATGTATATGTGAATTGGTTGTTCTAATGTGTAGAGATGTAAGATTCTATTCTCTGATTGTCTTAGTTGATTGCTATGCCACCATGCTATATGAGATTGTCAAAGGTGATTTCATTGTGATTACTCTATCATGTGCAAGGTTCGTTAAATGCTTGAATATGTTGGTATGGAAGAATGATAACGAACCCAAATGTGTGAATGTGTCTAAGTGCTAAGAGTTGTGTGGCAAGTGATGAAAAGGATTTGTGGATTGATTTAATTGAATAAAATGACTATGGCAATATCGTATATGACTCGTTGTTTGGCAAGGATTATTGTGGCTTTGATTTCATACGGATTGTTGGTTGAAATGAATTTATATTCTTGTTGATGAAAGTCCTTGTGATTGAATTGTGGGTTGTTATTGTTGCTATGAAATGTGATTGTACGGTGGGATCGGGTTGCGCGCTGCAGCAGGAGGAATACGGGTGATATGTTAGAAGTGATAAGGGTGAAATGTGATTATACGGTAGGATCGAGTTTCTCGCCGCAACAGAATGTAATAAGGTTGAAATGTACGGTGGGATCGTGTTGCGCGCCGCAACATAACGTAATGAGGCTGAAATGTGCTTGTCCGGTGGGATCGGGTTGCGAGACGCAACAGGAAGAAATAAGACTGGGTTGTTGAGAAGGAATAAGGGTGGAATATGATTGTGTTGAAATAAGAATCTGTGAAAACCTCATTTGTGATTCTCTGTATCTCTGTGCAATAACTGTTTGGTTTCGTTGACTGCCTTCTATCTGTGCATTGCTTGATTTTACTTAGAGTGAAGTTTGTTTATACATACTAGTACTATTCAATGGTACTAACGTCCCTTTTGCCGGGGGCGCTACATCTTTTATATGGATGTAGGTGGTTCTATAGTAGGTAGCTCCATCCACCGTTAGTTGTGCCTCCTCTTCATCTCATCAGTAGTTCTGGCCCCATTTCCTCTCGGGGCTGTGTGTGGACTATATCACTCTCTTTTGCTTATGTTATAAAAGGTATAGCCGGGGCCTTGTTGTCGGCAGGTTTATGTAAATCTCCTAGTACTCTTAGAGGCTCCGTAGACACTGTGTGGGTTGTATACATGTATTTTGGGCAGTAGATGTGTTCGGTCGAAATCGTGGTCCGTATTGGAGAAGTTGTATGTATTATATATATGTTTTTGGATTATCAAATGTTGAAAGTTAAAAGAGGAAATGAACTTATGTTCTAAATTGTACTTTGAACTTAAATTGGCTAATTCATATGGAACAATGTATATTGTAGACACGGGGCAACGCGTTGGGTAGGAAAGGCAAACCAGGTCCGCCTGACTGGGATCATTCGGTTAGGTGCCGGTCCCGTCCTTCAGTTTTGGGGCGTGACACGTATTTTGGTTTCGGAGCCTGGTACAGGTCCGTTATGATATTTATACCCTATATGTGAAGTTTTGGTAAGAAACGAAACTGATTTTGAGTGATTCGGACGTCTAGTTGAGAAAATAGGAATTTTAAAGTTTTCTTTAGAATTTCATATGTTTTACTGATAAATTTGTAGTTTTAGGTGTTATTTTGGCGATTTGATCGCACGAGCAAGTTCGTATGTTATTTTAGGACTTGTGTGCATGTTTAGTTTGGGGCCCCGAGGGCTTGGGTGAGTTTCGGATAGGCTACAGAGGGAAATGAACTTAGAAAACATAGCTGGTGTGCTTCAGGACTGCAGATCTTGCATTTGCGGGGTCAGGCTCGCAAATGCGAGCCTCGCATTTGCGAAGAATCATCGCATTTGCAAGCATGGGATGGGGATGGGTAGTCCCGCATTTGCGAGAATAGGGCCGCATTTGCGGAAGTCCAGGTTCGCATTTGCCACAAATAGTTCACATTTGCGAAGGCTGCAGAAATGCGAGGGGTTCGCATTTGCGATACTTTTCTAGCATTTGCGTTGGTCGCAAATGCGACATCTGCAGGTGGTAAGTCTTGACTTATACGGGATATTTCTCATTTTTCAAAACCTTCAAAGCAAGAAAACCCTCTAGACGATTTTTCACAGACCATTTCTTCCCCAAATCATATGTAAGTGATTCTTAACTCGTTTCTTTCAATCTTTTACCTCATTTTACAAGATTTCAACATAAAATCTAGGATTGCATGGTAGAAATTGGGGGTTTTGGTAGAATTAGGGATTTCTGGGAAATTGGAAATTAGACTTCAATTTGAGGTAGGATTTCCAAACTAGTTACTTATTCGAGCTCGTGGGTGAATGGGTTTTGTTCCGAACCTCAAGTTTTGCCCAAGCGGGTCCGGGGACAATTTTTGACTTTTTGGGGGAAATGTTTGGAAACCTAAATTTATGTATTAAAATTGATATCTTTAGCAACATTTGATGTTTTAAAGTTAATTATGGCTAGATACGAGTGGTTTGGAGGTGGAAACTAGAGGAAAAGCGGTAATTGAGCAATGGGTGGCACGTAGATCGAGGTAAGTGTTGTGTCTAACCTTGACTTGAGGGAATTAGGAACTCTCAAACTATATGATTATGTGAAATCCATGTGAGCGGCGTGTATGCCAGGTGACGAGTGATTATACATCGCCAAATTATCTATTTTCCTCGATTTACTGCTTTCCTTTAATTGTTTTGTTTCCTGTCTTAATTGTCATATGCTATAAATGCTTCCATGCTTAATTGCTACGTGTTAATCCACATCTTCTCTTGTTAGCTATCTTAGTTCTTCCCGTAGGTCCCCTAATCCCTGCTATTTGCTTAATTTGACTTGTTGTACCTTTAAAATTGTAAATTGTTGGATTGGTCTCGCTGTGTATTATTATTTGAGTAGAGTTGACATTGATAAAGGTTTTCCTTTGTTTGGTTCAGTTTGGTATTTATTTATCGTAAAGGACTATTGATTTAGACTGTTAATCGACTGTGTACATTGAGTGTTTGGTACTGATATGGTAGGATCAGGCTGTACGCCGCAGCAGAAGAAATTAGGGAGGATTGATAAGGAAGTATAAGGGTTAATAAGTTTATATAGTGGGATAGGGTTGCACGCCACAACGGGAGGAATACAGGAGGATTTATAAGGAGGAATAAGGGTGAATTATTCTATTGATATTGATATATGGTGGGATCGGCTTGCGCGCTGCAACATATATATATATATATATATATTAATTAATTTTATTGCATTTGTTACAGAGGAATAAGGGAGAAATTTGTTATGTCAGGTGGGATCGGGTTGCGTGCCGCAACAAAACTTTATGTTTCTATTTCCTGGACTGCATTTTTTACTGGTATTTTTTTCATTATCTAGACAATATTGGTTTACTCTAGAGGTTGTGGTTATCTGCTTCAAATGGCTGCTTGGTTCTGTTCTATATTTTTCTGTTATTTTGTCATTTATATACTGCGTACAAGTTTTGTATAGATGCCCCGCCTTAGCCTCGTCGAGGTTAGGCTTGGCACTTACTAGTACGTGGGGTCGGTTGTACTGAAACTACACTCTCCACATTGTGCAGATTTTGGAGGTGGTCCCGATAACGGTTATTAGTGAGCTCGGATCGAATATTTGCGGAGACTTGAGGTACGACTGTTCAGCGCCTGCAGCACCTGGAGTCCCCATCCTCTTTTATTTTAGTTGTATAACTTCATTCATACAAATTTGCATTTATTTGATACCTTTATATGTATTACTTTAGAATCTCGTGAACTCGTGGCATCAGATTCAGGGAATTGTAATAGACGTTTGGTTGTTTTATTTTTCTCATTTGTACTTAGAACATATCTGTCATTTTGGTTAAATATCAATGTTACTGTTTAAACTGCTATAATGAGTAAAACTGTTCTAACGTTGGCTTGCCTAGAAAGTGGTTGTTAGGCGCCATCACAATCCCGATGGTTGCAATTTCGGGTCGTGACAAGTTGGTATCAGATTACTAGGTTACATTGGTCTCACGAGTCACGAGCGAACTTAGTAGAGTGTGGAGGATTGGTACGGACACGTCTTTACTTATCTCCCAGAGGCTATGAAGTTTAGGAACAAATTTCACTTTTATTCAGCTTTGTCGTGCGATTTTGTTATCTTAATACTGATTGACCTCTCGTATTATCATTTTCTCGTAAATGGCGAGAACACGTACCCTTCTTCCACTGATCAGCAGCCAGAGCGTACAGCAACAGCTCCTACGAGGGGCAGAGGTCGAGGCCGAGGCCATTATAGAGGCCGAGGCAGAGGTAGGGCTCAGCCTAGCCCCAGCAGCAGCCCCAGATTTGGAGCCTCAGGTAGAGTTTGATGAGGAGGTTCTAGCTCAGACTATTGCTGCCGGACCAGCTCAGGTCCCGGAGGGGTTTATTGCCACCCCAGTGCTTCAGGATGCCTTGGTCCGATTGGTGGGCCTTATGGAGAGTATGGCCCAGACTGGCACATTCCCCATGGCACCAGCCGTATCTCAGGTTGGAGGAGGAGCCCATACTCCTGCTACTCACATTGCGGAGCAGATGACTCCCCAGTTTCAGACTCCAGCAGCTTATCCAGTCGGAGTAGTTCAGCCAGTCGCTGCGGCACAACCCGGTGATGAGTCAGCTATGTCTTTTGAGGCTTTATGGAGATTAGATAGGTTTACCAATATCTTTTCAGTCCATTTCAATGGTGTTACTTCATAGGATCCCAGGAGTATCTTGACAACTGTCATGAGGTTCTTCGGAACATGGGTATATTGGAGACCAATGCGATCGACTTTGCTGCTTTTCAAATGACTGGTTCTGCCAAGAAATGGTGGAGAGATTATTTATTGACCAGACCAGCTGGGTCACCTGCTCTTACTTGGGACCAGTTCTCACATCTCTTCTTAGAGAAGTTTCTGCCTATCACCTTGAGAGAGGAGTGCTACTGTCAGTTCGAGCGTCTACAGTAGGGCAGCATGACTGTTATTCAGTATGAGACCCGTTTTGTGGATTTGGCCCGTCATGCTATTCTTTTGCTTCCCACTAAGTGAGAGAGAGAGAGAGAAAGGGTGAAGAGGTTTATTGAGGGACTTGCTCAGCCTATTAGATTGAAGATGCTAATGAGGCTGGGAGCGAGATTAATTTTTTGGATGCTGCCAATGTCGCCAGACGAGTCGAGATAGTTCTTGGACAAAGAGGTCAGGGGTCAGATAAGAGACCTCGTCATTCCGGTGGATTTAGCAGTGGCTCATCTGGAGGGAGGGGTACTTTTGGTAGAGGCCATCCTCCTAGTCCATTCCATTCAGCACTTCAAGCATCCCAGAGTGCTTCAAGGAGTCGTGGTTCTTATGTACCTCATTCTGGGCAACCAGCCTATAGTGTACCACCAGCTCCTATTAGAGCACCACCTCTTTAGAGTTATTATCGTGTTCAACCGGCTCGTCTGGGTCAGTCTCAGTTTCCACAGCCACAGTATCAGGATGGATGTTTCGAGTGTGGTGATCATGGGCATATCTGGAGGACCTTTCCGATGTTATTAGGTGTTCAACCACAATATTAGGGTTCTCGTGCCATGGTTCAGGCACCAGTTGTTGCACGACCTGCTTATCCAGCTAGAGGCAGGTGTCTGGTCGCCAGAGGTAGGGGCCAGATTGTTAGAGATGGAGGTCAGGCCGTTAGAGGTGGAGGCTTGCCAGCTAGAGGCCATCCCAGGGATATTGTTCAGAGTGGAGGGGCCCAGCCCCGATGTTATGCTTTTCTAGCCAGGCCTGAGGCTGAGTCATCCGATGCTGTCATTACAGGTTCTGTTTTAGTTTGCAGTAGAGTTGCTTAGTTCTATTTGATCCGGGGTCTACTTACTCCTATGTGTCATCTTATGTTTCTTCATATTTGGTTGTTCCCCATGATTCTTTGAGTGCCCCTGTATATGTGTCTACATCTGTGGGGGATGCTATTGTCCTAGATTGTGTATCTCATTCGTGTGTGGTCACTATTGGGAGTCTTGAGACTAGTGTAGACCTTCTGCTCTTCGATATGGTGGATTTCGATGTTATATTAGGTATGTATTTGTTGTCACCTTATCACGCTATTTTGGACTGTCACACCAAGACAGTGACATTAGCATTGCCAGGGTTGCCTCGGCTAGAGTGGAGAGGGACTCCTGGCCATTCTACTAGCATGGTAATTTCTTATATGAAGACTCAGCGTATGGTCAAGAAAGGATGCTTGGCCTATTTGGCTTATGTTCGTGATTCTAGTATTGAGGTTCCCTCTATGGATTATGTGCCTGTTGTTCGTGATTTCCATAGGTTTTTCTTGCAGACCTGCCAGGGATGCAACCCGACAGGGATATTGACTTTTGTATTGATTTGAATCCGGGCACTCAACCCATTTCTATTCCGCCATACCGGATGGCCCTACCAGAGTTGAAAGAATTAAAGGAAGAGTTGCACGAATTTCTTGATAAGGGCTTCATTAGACCTAGTGTCTCGCCCTGGGGTGCACCGGTTTTGTTTCTGAAGAAGAAGGATGGGTCTATATGGATGTTTATAGATTATTGGCAGTTGAAAAAAGTCACCATCAAGAACAAGTATCCATTGCCGAAGATTGATGATTTATTTGATGAGCTTTAGGGAGCCAAGGTGTTTTCGAAGATTGATTTGAGATACGTCTACCATCAGTTGAGGATTAGGGAATCCGATGTTCCTAAGATAGCTTTTCGGACGCAGTATAGGCACTATGAGTTTCTAGTGATGTCCTTTGGGTTGACTATTGTCCCAGCAAAATTTATGGATTTGATGAACCGAGTGTTCAAGCCTTATTTGGATTTCTTTGTGATTGTAATTATTGATGACATCTTGATATACTCCCGCAGTCAGGAGGAGCATGAGAAACAGCTCAAGATAGCGCTCCAGACTCTGAGGGAAAGTCAGTTGTATGCTAAATTTTTGAAGTGCGAGTTTCGGTTGGATTCAGTCGCTTTTTTGGGCCACGTTGTATTAGTAGAGGGCATTCAGGTAACTCTTAAGAAGATTGAGGCAGTCAAAAACATGCTTAGACCCACTTCAGCTACGGAGGTCAGGATCTTCTTGGGCCTAGCAGGCTATTACCGTCAATTTGTGGTGGGGTTTTCATCTATAGCAGCCCCATTAATTAGGTTGACCTAGAAGGGTTCCCCATTAAGATGATCGGACAAGTGTGAGGCGAGCTTTCAGAAGCTCAAGACAACTTTGACTACAACACTGGTGTTGGTGCTACCATCAGGTTCAGGATCATACATGGTATATTGTGATACCTCCCATGTTGGGCTCGGAGCAGTATTGATGCAGGAGGTCAGGGTGATTGCATATGCGTCTTGGTAGTTTAAGGTTCATGAGAAGAATTACCCTGTCCATTATTTAGAGTTGGCATCCATTGTTCATGCGCTGAAGATTTGGAGGCATTATCTTTATGGCGTGTTGTGTGAGGTTTTCACGGATCATCACAACCTTCAGTATTTGTTCAAGCAAAAGGATCTCAATTTGAGGCAGAGGAGATGGTTGGAGGTATTTAAAGACTATGATATCACTATATTGTATCATCTGGGGAAGGCCAATGGCCGACGCATTGAGTAGGAAGGCAATGAGTATGGGCAACCATGCGTTCATTCCAGTAGGTGAGAGGCCTCTAGCTTCAGATGTTCAGACTTTAGCCAATCAGTTTTTGAGGTTGGATATTTAAGTGCCCAACCATTTCTAGCTTTCACAGTCGCTCGATATTCCTTGTTTGAGCATATCAGATATTGGCAGTATGACGACCCTCATTTGTTGGTCCTTAGGGACACAATTCACCATGGTGGTGCCAAGCAGGTTACTATTGGAGATGACGGAGTTTTGAGGATGCAGGGTCGCGTGTGTGTACCTAATGTTGATGGGCTTCGTGAGTTAATTCTTGAAGAGGCTCACCATTCTCGGTATTCTATTCACCCGGGCGCGCCAAGATGTATCAGGACCTGCAGTAGAATTATTGGTTGAGGAGGATGAAAAAGGATATTGTTGCTTATGTAGCTCGGTGCCTGAATTGTCAGCATGTGAAGTATGAGCATCAGAGACCCGGTGGTTTGCTTCAGCAGATAGAGATTCCTGAGTGTAAGTGAGAGCGTATCACTATGGACTTTGTATTTGGACTCCCACGGACTCATAGGAAGTTCGACGCCGTTTAGGTCATTGTGGATAGACTGACTAAGTAAGCACACTTTATTCCTGTGACAGTTACCTATTCTTCGGAGCGGTTGCCAGAGATTTATATTTGGGAGATCGCCCGTCTTCACGATGTGCCAGTGTCTATCATTTCTGATTGAGGTACGCAGTTCACCTTGCATTTCTAGAGGGCAGTGCAACGTGAATTGGGTACACGAGAGGAGCTGAGCACAACATTTCATTCTCACACAGACGTTAGCCCGAGCATACTATTCAGATCTTTGAGGATATGCTCTGTGCTCATGTTTTAGACTTCGGAGGATTGTGGGATCAGTTCTTACCCCTTGCAGAGTTCGCCTACAACAACAGCTACCAGTCGAGCATTCATATGGCTTCCTATGAGGCATTATATGGTAGAACGTGCATGTCGCCAGCTGGGTGGTTTGAGCCAGGGTAGACTCAGTTGTTGGATACTGATCTAGTTCAGGAGGCCTTGGACAAGGTCAAGATTATACAAGATCGACTTCGCACAGCTCTGTCCAGGAAAAAGAGTTATGCTGACCGTATTGTTCGTGATGTGGCATTCATGGTATGGGAGAGGGTGTTGCTTCGGGTGTCACCCATGAAGGGTGTCATGAGGTTTGGAAAGAAGGGCAAGTTGAGCCCTAGGTATATCAGACCTTTTTAGATTCTCGATAGAGTGGGAGAGGTGGCTTATAGACTTGCGTTGCCTCCGGGGTTATCAACAGTTCATCCAGTATTTTATGTGTCCATGCTCCGGAAGTTACATGGTGACCCGTCCCACGTGTTAGATTTCAACTCTATCCAGTAGGACAGGGATTTAACTTATGAGAAGGAGTCGGTAGCCATTCTAGACCGGCAGGTTCGTTAGTTGAGGTTGAAGAGTTATCCTTCGGTTCGAGTGTAGTAGAGAGGTCACCCTGTTGTGGCAGCTACTTGGGAGTCCGAGTCGGACATGCGGAGTAGATATCCCCACTTATTCATCAGTTCAGGTACTTTTTAATGTCCGTTCAAGGACGAATAACTACTTTAGAGGTGGAGATTGTGATGACCCTGTAAAGGCCCGTAAAAATTTCTTGCTTAAAATAATGCCCGAATAAGTCCCCGAGTGGTTAACTCTGTGGAAATTCTTAAAACGGACCTTAATTTTGTAAAAATACCCCGGATGTGAAAGAACTTAATTTTTCCAGAAATTGGGGGTTATGTGACGCACTATGCGATCGCATAACTTGTATGCGGACCGCATAGTGGTCGCATACATGGGCAGATCACTGCCCAACTGAAGGGGTGTTATGCGACGCATAATGCGATCACATAACGTGTATGCGGACCGCATAGTGGTCGCATACCCGGGAAAAATGTTTTCAAAATTTGGCCAACCTGGGGGCCATTCTGCGGTCCAATATGCGGACCGCATGTCAGGAATGCGATCGCATTACTGACCGCATATTCGACACGGTCTTTTAATTTTCTAAATTTTTATACCCGACCCCAGTTTCATTTAACCCCTGCCCCCTTTCATTTTAACAAGTTTTCTGAACAAATAGAGAGAAGGAAAGGAGAGTTTTTGAGAAAGGAAGTGATCCTTCCATCAAAGTGAATTTCAAGGTCTCTCAGGCCTGGCAATTCGAGTAATCCCCTTCTTCCCCATTCTAGCAGGTAAGGGTTCCCAACCCCTATTCTTTCTTTTCATTAATTTTCTGATTTTTAAACAAAAGGAGGGTTGGCCTGGATTGATTCTTAGAAATATTAGTTAAGACCTTGCATGCATGTTTAATGATGGTGCTAATCTAGTAAGAGGGAGTGGGTTGGGGAAAACTTCACAGAGATAGGGTTGGTAATCTAATGGGTTCACATAGTGCTTGACAAAAGGCTTGAGAGAGTCCGAATTTCATGCATGACTTCAAAATTCTGAGTTGAATATGTCTAATTGTGAACTAGATTGACGGTACTAGTCGATTCGGTGCTTGTGGGTTAAAGTTGAAAAGGGAAACTCGACTCCAGGTATGTATGGCTAACTTTAATCTTTGTAAAATCACTTGTGGTGTTTGAGCATACGGTACGTGTATTGTTATAATATGTGCAACTGGTTGTCCGAATTTATGTGATGTGTGAAGTGTAATACTTGTCTGTCTTTAGTTGACCACCACACTACCACGTTATGAAAAACGGTGCTAAAAGGATAATAAATCCAAGAGTATGAGTGTATATGCTAAAGGCTATGTGAAGAAGCTGTATTCTTATTGCTGAAATATTCTGTGATTGAACTGTGAATTTGTCATCGTTGGTATGAGATGTAATTGTCAGGTGGGATCGGGTTGCGCGCCGCAACAGGGGAGATAAGGGTGATATGTAAGAAGTGATAAGGGTGTGATTGTAGTTGTCAGGTGGGATCGGGTTGCGCGCCGCAATAGGGGAAATAAGGGTGATATGTAAGAAGTGATAAGGGTGTGATTGTAAATGTCAGGTGGGATCTGGTTGCGCGCCGCAACAATTGTCAGGTGGGATTGGGTTGCACGCCACAACAGGAGGAATAAGGGTGAGATATGAGGAGGGACAATGATGGAATTGAAATTGTGATTTTGATAAAGTGAAAATTGTGGAACTTCCATTGTATATCTTTCTATGTCTTGTGCAGTAATTGTGTGACTCTCTGTCTGTCTCTTGCCTGTGCATTATTGAGTTTACTAGAGTAAAGTTTGTTCACGCATACCAGTACAATTCAAATGTACTGACGTCCCTTTTGCCGGGGGCGCTACATTCTTGTGATGATTGTAGGTGGTTCTATAGCAGGTACTTCAACACACCGACAGTAGTGCCTCCTCTTTGTCCTATCAGCGGTTTTGGTGAGCCCCTTTTCTCTCGGGGCCCAGTGTGGTTCATGCCACCTTTCCTCCCGGATTCTTATTTTGGTACTTGTGTAAGGTATAGCCGGAGCCTTGTTACCGACAAGTATTGTATAACTCCATTGTACTCTTAGAGGCTCAGTAGACACAATGTAGGTAGTGTACATATGTATTTTGGGTAAGTAATGGTACGGTTCGGAATCTTGATCCACGTTGGTAAGTGTTGTATGTATTTTGTAGGTATTTGGTATCATATGTTGGTAATGATAAAAAGTAGATATGAATCCAAGTTGTAAGTTTATGCTTAAGTCTAAATGGATATTTCACATGAATAATGTATATTGAAATCACGGGGTAACGCGTGGGATAGGAAAGGCAATTCCAGGTCCGCTTGACCGGGGTCCTCCGGTTGAGTGCCGGNGACATTTAGGAAATTACTCTTTTCATTGTTATTCTATATCGTGCGGTGAAGTGGAGAGTGAAAATGTCCTTGTCTAATTCGTGCTTTGTTCCGAATTTTTTTTTCCAGCAATGGCACCAAAGAAGAGAGCTTGACTCGGCCTTGAGGCCAATGCCACCCCAAGTGGGACTGTGAATCATGTACCTGGTAGTGCGGGTGAGAGTGACTCCCCGGCCTTGAATTTTCCGGTCCTTTCTAATCCGGACCAAAGCATTCCTGTTCCTGCGGTGGCGGAGGGTGCTGCAACCCCTCCCGCTGACATTCCTGATCCCTCTACAGTTCCAGCTTCCGATCCCGGTACGTCCGAGGGGGACCTCAGAGGAGCTATCCATATGTTAACTCAATTGGTGGCCGCTCAGGCCCAAAGATCTCATGGTACCCCTGCGTCCTCCAGCGGACAGGGAGATTCCGCCGGCTCCAGAGTCAACCAGTTTCTGCACTTGGCCCCTCTAGAGTTCTCNTTGTGGACGCGTTCATGGATCACTTTTTACCTGCCGAGACTGTGGCAGCCCGTGCTACTGAGTTTGAGGTCCTCAAGAAGGGCAGTATGAGTGTTTGGGAGTACCACATGGAGTTCGTGAGGTTCTCCAAGTATGCTCCCAAGTTAGTGTCGACCATTGATGCTCGAGTTTGATGATTTGTTCAGGGTCTCAGTCCGTTGGTTGTGAACGAGGATGCTACAGTGGCTTTGCACTCGGACATGAATTATGGGAAGATTGTGGGGTTCGCCCAGGCTACGGAGGCTAGAAAGCTGAAGATACGGGAAGACAAAGAGAGTAGCAGCAGATCCCGGTCGGTGGGTCATTCAGGGAGCGCAGTTTCAGGGGGGAGACCATTTTAGGGGAGGGGGCCAACAGGGCCATCCCAGTTTTATGCTCAGTCTTCAGCCAGTGCACCACCATCCGTTCACCGTCATCAACCGAATAGTCATTGGAGATCAGGATCCGACAGTAGGAGACCCCATCAGTCAGGTCGTTCCGGAGGAAGGTTCCAGCAGCAAGGGAGGGCTTTGTGCCCTCAGTGCGGAGGGTTCCATACTGAGGCCTGTTATCTGAATCACCCGTTATGCTTCAGGTGTGGGGTGAGGGGTCATCTTCAGCGGGACTGCCGTGCGCCTAGCCAGGGCATGGGTAGGGGGTTTGCTCAGTCATCCGGTTCTTTAGCCGCCACATTTTCAGTGCGTCCTCCAACTCCAGCAGGGCGTGGTGTAATTAGGGGTGGGGCTCGTGGTAGAGGCGGACCCAGCCGATTCTATGCTTTGAGTGGTCGACAGAACGTGGAGGCTTCTCCAGATGTTGTCACAGGTATTCTGAATGTTCAAGCACTTGATTGCTATGCTCTTATTGATCCGGGATCCTCCTTGTCCTATGTTACCCCGTTTATTTCTTTAAGTTTTGGGATAAAACCCGAGCGGCTTCATGAGCCGTTCTCTGTATCAACTCCGGTTTGTGATTCTATCACAGCAGCGCGAGTCTATAAGAATTGTGTTGTCACGGTATGTGGTCGCATTACCACGACTGATCTTATTGAGCTGGAGATGATAGATTTTGATATTATTATGGGAATGGACTGGCTTTATTCGTGCTTTGCCAAGCTCGACTGCCAAACGAGAGTCATGAGACTCGAGTTTCCTAATGATCAAGTTATTGAGTGGAAGGGGAATGGTGTGGTGCCGATAGGTAGGTGTATCTCCTTCCTTAAGGCATCGAAGATGATTAAGAAAGGGTGTATCTATCATTTGGTCTGGGTCGCGGACACCGCTTCAGAAGTGTCGGCCCCCGAGTCCGTGCCAGTCGTGAATGAGTTTCTTGAAGTACTTTCGGACGAGCTTCCAGGGGTTCCACCAGATAGAGAGGTTGATTTTGGGATTGATGTACTACCAGATACGCAACCAATATCTATCCCACCATACAGAATGGCGCCAACAAAATTAAGGGAGTTAAAGGAGTAGTTGAAGGATTTATTAGATAAGGGGTTCATTCGGCCGAGTGTGTCGCCGTGGGGTGCTCCGGTTCTTTTTGTTAGAAAGAAGGATGGGTCGCTCCGTATGTGTATCGATTATCGGCAGCTCAATAAGGTCACTATCAAAAACAAGTATCCATTGCCTCGAATAGATGATTTGTTTGATCAATTGCAGGGTGCGAGGTTCTTCTCCAAAATTAATTTACAGTCTGGGTATCACCAGTTGAAGATCAGGGAGCAGGATATTCCTAAGACCGCCTTCAGGACTCGTTATGGTCATTTTGAATTTCTGGTAATGTCCTTTGGGCTGACCAATGCTCCAGCAGCTTTTATGGATCTTATGAATTGGATTTTCAAGCCGTTTCTAGACTCCTTCGTGATTGTTTTTATTAATGACATCCTTGTCTACTCACGGAGTCAGGAAGATCATGTTAATCACCTTAGAGCAATCCTACAGACTCTTCGTCATCACCACTTGTATGCTAAATTTTCAAAATGTGAGTTATGGCTGGAATCAGTCGCGTTTTTGGGTCAAGTTGTTTCCAGAGAAGGGATTCAGGTTGATCCCCAGAAGATCGTAGCAGTGAAAGATTGGCCTAGACCAACGACCCCGACGGAGGTTCGCAGTTTCTTGGAAATAGCTGGGTATTATCGGAGGTTTGTGGAGGGATTCTCCACCCTCGCCTCCCCATTGACTAAATTGACGCAGAAAGTAGTTAAGTTTCAGTGGTCCGATGCTTGTGAAAAGATTTTTCAAGATTTGAAGTCGAGATTGACTTCGACACCGGTGTTAACATTGCCAGAAGGTTAAGAGGGATTTGTGGTCTATTGCGATGCTTCAAGGGTTGGTTTGGGGTGGGTGTTGATGCAACGTGGGAAGGTCATAGCCTATGCTTCAAGGAAACTCAATAATCACGAGGAGAATTATCCGACGCATGATTTGGAACTCGCGGCTGTGGTGTTTGCATTAAAAATTTGGCGGCATTATCTTTATGGAGTCCACGTGGATGTGTTCTCAGACCACAAGAGTCTTCAGTATTTATTCAAGCAGAAGGAACTAAATCTGAGGCAGCGGAGGTGGTTAGAATTGCTTAAGGATTATGATATGAACATCTTGTACCATCCAGGAAAGGCGAATGTGGTGGCCGACGCTCTCAGTCGGAAATCTATGGGTAGTTTGGCTCATTTGGAAGCGGATCAGAGGCCCTTCGCTCGTGAGGTTTATCAATTGGCCATTTTGGGGGTTTGTCTTTCGACCTCAGGCGAGGGGGAAGTTATGGTGCATAATGGGGCAGAATCGTCCCTTGTAGCGGAAGTCAAGGAGAAGCAGTTTGATGATCCAGCATTGGCATAGTTGAAGGAGGCAATTCTGAATGGCAAGATTTCGGCATTTTCGCTCGGCAGCAATGACGGAGTCTTGCGATGTCAAGATAGGCTATGTGTTCTCGATGTAGATAATCTTCGGGGAAGGGTAATGGCGGAGGCTCATAGCTCTCGGTATTCGGTGCACCCAGGTTCTACGAAAATGTATCATGATCTCCGGGAAGTTTATTGGTGGGGCGGTATGAAGAGGGACGTGGCGGGCCATGTATCTAAGTGTTCGAATTGTCAACAGGTGAAGGCCGAGCATCAGAGGCCCGGTGGGTTAACTCAACTTATGGAAATACCGACGTGGAAATGGGAGATGATCAACATGGATTTCGTGGTAGGGTTACCTCGCACTCAGCGCAAGTTCGACTCGATTTGGGTAATAGTGGACTGACTCACGAATCAGCTCACTTCTTGCCAGTCAAGTCCACCGATACTGCAAAACAGTACGCTCAGTTGTATATCAAGGAAATAGTCAGGCTTCATGGCACTCCAGTTTCTATTATCTCGGAACGAGGGGCCCAGTTCACAGCTAACTTTTGGAGGAAATTTTAGCAAGGTCTGGGTACTCAGGTAAATATCAGCACAGCTTTCCACCCACAGACAGACGGACAAGCGGAGCGGACTATTCAAACGCTTGAGGATATGTTGCGGTCTTGTGTTTTGGATTTCAAGGGTAGCTGGGATGATTACTTGCCGCTTATAGAGTTTGCTTACAATAATAGCTTTCATGCTAGTATTCAGATGGCCCCATTTGAGGCATTGTACGGGAGGAGATGTAGATATCCGATCAGATGGTTTGAGGTTTGTGAGGCAGAATTGATAAGGCCAGATCTTGTGCACCAAGCTATGGAAAAAGTTAGGGTCATTCAGGAAAGGATGAAAACTGCTCAGAGTCGTCAGAAATTCTATGCGGATGTTCGTCGTAGAGACATAGAATTTCAGGTAGATGATTGGGTTTTCTTGAAGGTATCTCCCATGAAGGGAGTCATGCGGTTCGGA
>ML255965.1:37211-48574 GCA_005239495.1 Nicotiana undulata | reverse complement strand
GTTGGAACTGGGTTCTGAGCTTATTGTATGGATAAAAGAGGATATCTTCAGATTTGATCAAGTTAATGTGCTCAACTGGGTTGTGGTAGCACGGGAAGGTGCACGAGGTGTTAAACAGCAATTTCATATAACTCTAGAGCAGTTCTTGGCACGTTCGAGGACGAACGTATGTTTAAGTGGGAGAGAATCTAACGACCCGACCTGTCATTTTGAGATCTAGCACGTCGTTCAACAATTTGAGGTCATGAGCAACTTTGTTTCAAGTATTATGACTCGTAGGCGTGGTCGGAGTTGAATTTCGGGAAGTTCGGAGTCAAATTGGAAAGAAAATTCTCATTTCAGAAGCCTTAAGTTGGAAGAATCGACTAAGACTGGAATTTGGAGTAAACGACCTCGGAATTAGGATCTGAAGGTTCGTATGATTATTTCGAACTAGGGCGTATGTCCGGATCAAGTTTTGGATAAACCGAGAGCATTTCAGCGTATATTGTGGAAGTTAGCATTTTAGAAGGAGTTTCATAAGTCTGGGTTGAAGTGCATTTCAGTGTTATTGATGTCCGTTTGGGATTCTGAGTCTGGTAAATAGATCCGTATGGTGATTCTGGAGTTGGGAGCATGATCGGAAGTGAATTCGGAGGTCCGTAGGTCATTTTGAAGTCATTTGGCTAAAGATAGAAATTTGAAGGTTTTTGAGAAGTTTGACCGAGAGTTTGACTTTTTGATACCGGGGTCGAATTCCAATTCCGGAAGTTGGAATAGGTCCGTAATGTCGAATGTGACTTGTGTAAAAAATATGAGGTCAATCGGACGTGATTTGATAGGTTTCGGCATCGAATGTGGAAGTTTCAAGTTCTAAAGTTCATTAAGCTTGAATTAGGGTGCGATTCATGATTTTGACGTTGTTTGATGTGATTTGAGGCCTCGAGCGAGTTCGTATCATGTTTTGGGATATGTTGGTGTAATTGGTTAAGGTCCCGAGGTCCTCGGGTGGATTTCGAAAGGTTAAGAAAATGAATTTCGGACAAAAAAAAAAAAAAAGAGAAACTGCAGAAATTTCTGCTGCACTTTTGGACAGCAACTGGTGCATCGTGGAGCTGATTTTGGAGGCTTATATATAAAAATATATAAGGAACTGAAAATTTTCAAAACGTAAAAGTTGTAGACCTTGGATTCTTGTTTCCAGAAAGTTAAACCATTCATGATTTGGATATTTGATCGAAACGTTATGATCGATTGAAGATGGCTGGTGATCTGTTTCGTCAACATTTACTGATACATGGAGCCGACTTTGGAAGCTCATATCTCGGAATATATAAAAATTTATTAGGTGTACAACATATCAAATGAAAGATCTTCGAGTCTAGTTTCTAAATCTTCAAGCCGTTTGTCATTTGGATATTTCTACAAGGAGTTATGGGCATTTTAACAAAAGGTGTAACACATGGGGAAATTGTAATAGGATGTACAACCTGCATAGTGCAAGGTACAACTCGATGAAGCCTAGGCAGATTGTTTTAAAAACGATTTTTGGCCCATTTCTTTCATTTGGCTTGGATGATTTTGGAGATCTCAAGGAGGGATTTTCACCAAGCAACACTAGGTACGTGATTTCTTCCTATTTTTGAGTTAAATATGTGATCTTACATGGATTTAGACATGGAAAATTAGTATAAATTTGGGATTTTTGGGGGAGACCTAGAATTTAAAATTTTGGACTTTTACCATGAATTTGAGCATTAAAATTAGAGAAAATTGTATATTTGAGTTAGTAAAGCTATGGGTAGAATTTATCTTCGAGAAATTTCAGAATCCGGGCACGTGGGCCCGAGAGTATTTTGGTCAACTTTTCGAGCGGAGTTGGGAACTTATATAATTTGAATTGTTACAAGTATTAGAGTGAAATGGTTTTGGTTTGCTCGTTATTTGAATAGTTTTGGAGCGTTGTGCATCAATTGGAGTCATCGGAAGGGCTTGGAAGCCGGTTATGGAATTTTGGAGCGAGGTAAGTCTCCTTTCTAACTTTGTGAGGGGGAATTATCCCCATAGGTGAACCAATTAATTATGTGCTACTATTTGCGGGGGCTACGTATGTACGAGGTGACGGGAGTCCGTGCGTAGCTACTATTATGCTTATGTCCGGGTAGTCTAGGACCCACTAGCATGCCTTACGTGTTGTACTTGTGATCTTGCCAATAATATTAGACTGTTAATGCTATCGAATTAGTAATTGATTACCTAAGAAGGTTAGAATTTACTTTTCTTAATCATTTAGAAAGAGAATTTTACCACTCTCTTGAGTAACTGCTTTCTTGATAAAAATGTGAACTTATTATGTGAATATGTGTATCTATGGGTTCCTGAGTCGTGTGTATGATTTGCGAGCAGGATAACCCTATTATTTATATATGACCGCGTCGCGTGATCGATTCGCGAGCGGGAAAAAATAGATGCATCTATGGTTTGAGTCGTTCGACCCTTCAACAGTGCACATTTTATTATCGTTGGTCCGCGTCGTTCGACCCTCGGCATTTCCTTTGCATGATAATTGCTACGTATTTTCTGTAATTATTACCTGCTTATTGGCCTATGAAGTTTTACATTGCCAACTGAAATGACGAAGATTTAAAGTGTTAAATGTGAAAGAAGTTGATATTACTTATCCCTGATTTTTTGCCTACGATATTCCCACTTAGTGTCTCACTTGATTATACTAAATTGACTTCTTGCAAGTGTCTAATTCGACCTCTCGTCACTACCTCTCTGAGGTTAGGCGGGATACTTACTGAGTACACGTTATTTTAGTACTCATGCTATATTTGCTGTGTATTTTTATTGCACATGTACTTTCACGGCGATGTGGCTGGCTTGGAGACTTAGGCGAGCTGCATCATCCGGAGGCGATCCACAGCTGACAGAGAGGGATGTATTTATTTTTATTTTAAATTTCTTGTCCACTTGTATTTCAGACAAGCATTGTAGTATCTGTTTAATTCTTAGAAATTTGCTCGTGCACTTGTGACACCGGGTTCTGGGATGTGTTTGGGATGTATTTTATTAAAATAGAATATTAAACTATCGTATTTACTTAGCGGATATTCAGTTATTATGTAATAAAGTGAAAGGTAATGATTTCAAAATGCTAAAACAGGAAATTTAACTTAACCATTTAATGATTGGCTTGCCTGACAGTGGTGTCCGGCACCATCACGACCTTATGGATTTTGGGTCGTGACACTTTATCTCAACATTTATAAACAGAAAACTTTACTTCTCATACACTCATCGGTATTATCGCAAAAATGAAACCGATAAGTGTATATATATATATATATATATATATATATATATATATGCATCTCGTAAAACAATGTCAAACTGCTCAACATTTCTGTACCACAAGGGAACCGGATAAAAAACCATTAATCTTCCAAAATAATCATAACAATACTTAACAACAAAGTAATAAGGCCAAGTAGTCATAGAAACAATAATGAACGAAGAACAATTAAGACATGAATCAATTAAATTGAAAATGAGGAAGGGATCATGTTTGGCAGATAATTTGGTGCTGCATAGATACTCGTCACCTCACCTATACACCACACACATGCTAATTCACATAACAAATAAGTTGGGGATTCCTATTCCCTCAAGTCAAGGTTAAACCAAGCACTTACCTTAGTTTCGCAGGCCACTCACTGCTCAATTATAGCTTTTTTCTTTAGAATCTTGCTCTAACTTGCTCAAATATAATCATAATTAACTTAATATCATTAATTAAGGCCAAGGGAACTAAATTTATTGAAAATTATAATTTTTTCTAAGTTTTCTAAAAACAAAGTGAAAACCCGACCCCGGGCCCGCTTGGTCTAAACTCGGGGTTCGGACCAAATTACGTTTATCCATTCACCCACGAACTCAAATATACAATTAGTTTCGAAATCCAGCCTCAATTCGAGGTAAAGATTCGATTTTTAAAAATTCCTAATTCTACCCAAACCCTCCATTTTTACCATGAAAATTCTTAGTTTTTATTTAAAAGTGATGAAAAATAATAAGGAATTGAAAGAGTAAAGTTTAGAGTTGATTACCTATGACTTGGGGATGATATTTGGTGAAGAAATTCGCTCCTAGGGCTGTGGGATTCGAAAATATGAAGAAGAAGAAGGTCTGCCCATTTTTAAAAGAGTTTATATACACCTGGGCCAGGCTTCTATGCGTTCGCGACAGAGGGGCCGCGTTCGTGTAGTGTCCGGGCCCCTAGACCTATGCGTTTGCGTCCTAAGGCCTGCGTTCGCGGAGCTTTAGCTCCTTGGGCTCTCCGCGTTCGCGTGGTACACTGTGTGTTTGCATAGCACAATTGGCCTCCCCTCCCCCAGGTCCCAGCTACACTATGTGTTCGCCTCTGGGGGAGTGCGTTCGCATAGAACAAAATGACCCCCCACCTATTTTACTCTGTGCGTTCGCATTCATGGAGGTGCGAACGCAATGCATTAAATAGTTGTGCACCAGCAACAGCAAAGACATCAAAAGTTTAAGTGTAAAAAGATCCCGTGGCCTATCTGAAACTCACCCCAGGCCTCAGGGCTCTAAACAAAACATGCACGCAAGTCTAAAAACATCGTACGGACTTGCTCGTGCGATCAAATAATGAAAATAACATGTAAAACTATGAATTAAACCTCAAAACTCATCATTTTCATCAAGAACTCTTAAAGTTCATAACTTCTCAACCGGATGTCCGAATGACGTCAAATAAACTCCGTTTTCACCAAATTTCAATGTTAACTGGATGCCCGAGTCCCATATTTTACTGCGGATCTCCTGGGATCGTCGGAACAGGGATCCGAGTGTGTTTACTCAAAATGTTGACGAAGTCAACTATGATCAAAGTTTTACTCTAGAAATTACTATTTCTCATATTTTCACATAGAAGCTTTCCGGTTTCACGCCCAGATTGCGCACGCTAATCGAGGTATTTAAAATTAGTCTTTTTAGGGATATTAAGCCTAGAACGGAGTCTAAATTCACAGAATGACCTCTTGGGTCATCACAATCTCCATCTCTAAAACAAATGTTCGTCCTCGAACAAACATCGAAAATTACCTGAAATGGCGAACAAGTGTGGATATCTACTCTGCATGTCCGACTTGGACTCCCAAGTAGCTGCCTCAACGGGCTGGCCTCTCCACTGCACTCAAACTGAGGGATAACTCTTAGTCCTCAACTGACGAACCTTCCAGTTTAGAATAGCTATCGGTTCCTCCTCATAATTCAAGTCTTTATCCAATTGGACAGAGTTGAAGTCTAACACGTGGGACGGGTCACCATGATATTTCCGGAGCATAGACACATGGAATACCGAATGAACTGAGGATAACCTTGGGGGCAACGCGAGTCTATAAGCTACCTCCCCACTCTATCAAGAATTTCAAATGGCCCGATATACCTAGGGCTCAACTTACCCTTATTTCCAAACCTCATAACACCCTTCATGGGCGACACATGAAGCAATACTCTCTCTCTCTCACCATGAGTGCCACATCACGAACCTTACTATCGGCATACCTCTTTTTCCTAGACTGAGCTGTACGAAGTCTCTCCTGGTTAATCTTGACCTTATCCAAGGCCTCCTAAACTAAGTCTGTACCCAGTAACCGAGCCTCTCCCGGCTCAAACCATCTAACTGACGATATGCACCGTCTACCAGATAATGCCTCATAAGGAGCCATCTGAATGATCGACTGATAGCTATTATTATAAGCAAACTCCGCTAACAGCAATAACTGATCCCACGAACCTCAAAAGTCAATAACACAAGCGCAGAGCATATCCTTAAATATCTGAATAGTACACCCGGACTGCCCGTCGGTCTGAGGGTGAAATGTTGTACTCAAACCCACTCGGGTACCCAACTCACGCTGAACTGCCCTCCAAAAGTGTGAAGTAAACTGCGTACCCGGATCAGAGATGATAGACACGGTACACCGTGAAGGCGAACAATCTCCCATATATAACTCAGCCAACCTCTCTGAAGTATAAGTACTCGCCACATGAATGCAATGTGCTGATTTAGTCAGCCTATCCACAATTACCCAAACTGCATAGAATTTCCTCTGAATCCGTGGGAGTCCATAGTGATACGCTCTCACTTCCACTCAGAAATCTCTATCTGCTGTAGCAAACCACCAGGTCTTTGATGCTCATACTTCACCTGCTAACAATTTAAGCAACGAGCCACATACGCAAAAATGTCCTTCTTCATCCTTCTCCACCAATAATGCTGCCTCAAGTCTTGGTACATTTTGGCTTCACCTGGGTGAATCGAATATTTAGAACTGTGAGCCTCCTCAAGGATCAACTCATGAAGGCCATCAACATTAGGCACACATATACGACCCTGCATCCTCAAAACGCCATCATCTCCAACTGTAACCCGCTTGGCACCACCGTGCCGAACTGTGTCCCTAAGGACCATCAAATGCGGGTCATCATCCTGCCGCTCCCGAATACGCTCAATTAGAGAAGATCGAGTGACTGTACAAGCTAGAACGCTGCTGGGCGAAATATCCAACCTCACGAACTGATTAGCTAATGTCTGAATATCTTAGGCTAACGGTCTCTCACCGACTGGAATATACGCAAGGCTGCCCATACTCACCTCCTTCCTACTCAATGTATCGGCCACCACGTTGGCCTTCCCTAGATGATACAATATGGTGACATCATAATCCTTCAGTAACTCTAACCATCTCCGCTGCCACAAATTTAGATCTTTCTGCTTGAATAAGTACTGGAGACTGCGATGGTCAGTAAGAACCTTACACGGCATGCCATAAAGATGGTGCCTCCAAATTTTCAATGCAGGAATAATGGTGCCAACTCTAAGTCATGAACATGGTAATTCTTCTCATGGACTTTCAGCTGTCGAGACGCATATGCAATCACCCTGCCATCCTGCATCAACACTGCTCCAAGTCTAACTCGAGAAGCATCATAATACACCATGAAAGAACCCGAACCTGATCGTAACACTAACACCGGTGCTGAAGTCAAGGCTGTCTTGAGATTCTGAAAGCTCTCCTTGCACTCGTCTGACCACTTAAACGGGGCACCTTTCTGAGTTAATTTAGTCATTGGGGCTGTTATGGATGAGAACCCCCTCCACAAAACGACGGTAGTAACCCGCCAAAGCCAAGAAACTTCTAATCTTCGTAGCTGTTGTGGGTCTGGGCCAGTCCTTGACTGCCTCTACCTTCTTAGGATCGACTTGAATACCCTCAGCCGATACGATATGACCCAAGAAGGCTATTGAATCTAACCAGAACTCACATTTTGAAAACTTGGCATACAACTGATTATCTTTCAAAGTCTGGAGTGTTATACGGAGGTGTTGCTCATGATCTCCCCGACTGTGGGAGTATATAAGAATGTCATCAATGAACACGATCACGAAAGAGTCTAGATGGGGCTTGAAAACCTGATTCATCGAGTCCATAAAGGTTGCGGGAGCATTAGTAAGCCCAAACGACATAACCAAAAATTCATAGTGCCCATACCTCGTCCGAAAGGCTGTCTTAGGAACATCGGACACCCTAATCTTCAACTGATGATAGCCCGATCTCAAATCAATTTTTGAAAATACCTTAGCACCCTAAAGCTGATCAAATAGGTCATCAATTCTCAGCAACGGAGACTTATTTTTGATAGTAACTTTATTCAACTGTCGGTAATCTATGCACATTCTTATCGACCCATCTTTCTTATTTACAAACAAAACCGGTGCACCCCAAGGCGAGACCCTAGGTCTGATGAAACCCTTATCTAGAAAATCTTGCAACTGTTCTTTCAATTCTTTCAATTCTGGTGGGGCCATCCGATATGGAGGAATGGAAATGGGCTGAGTGCCCGGAGCCACATCAATACAGAAATCGATATCCTTGTCGGGCGGCATACCCGGCAGGTCTGCAGGAAATACCTCAGGAAACTCACGAATGATAGGAGATGACTCTATGGAAGAAACCTCGGCATTGGAAACACGAATATGAGCCAAATAAGCCAAACACCCCTTCTCCACCATGCAACGAGCCTTGGCATATGAAATCACCCGGCTAAGAGAATGACCAGGAGTCCCTTTCCATTTTAATCAAGGCAACCCCGGTAAGGTTAAAGTAAATGTATTGGCGTGACAGTCTAAAATGGTATAATAGGGCGACAACCAATCCATGCCCAATATAACATCAAAATAAACCATGTCTAGAAGTAAAAGATCTACACTAGTTTCAAGACTTTCAATGATACCACGCACGAACGATACACTCGATCTACCACAATAGCATCCCCCACCGGTGTAGACACATAAACAGGAACACTCAAGGGATCACAGGGCACATTCAAATATGAGGCAAAATAGGATGAAACATACGAATAAGTAGACCCTGGATCAAACAAAACTGAAGCAGCTCTATCACAAACTGAGATGATACCTGTAATAACAACGTCGGAGGACTCTGCCTCGGGCCTGGCTGGAAATACATATAGTCGGTGTTGCGCCCCGTAACCCTGAACCACACCTCTGGGCTGACCTCCACCTCTAGCGGGCTGACCTCCACCTCTAGCGGGCTGACCTCCACCTCTAGCCATCTAACCTCCACCTCTAACATTCTGGCCTCTACCTCTAACTACCTGACCCCTACCCCTTGCTGGCTGGGCAGGTGGTACTGGAGCTGGTGCTGAAACTATAACACGAGAACCCTGCTGCTAAAACTGATTACCCGCATATTTTGGACAAGTCCTCCGGACATGCCCATATTCACCACACTCGAAACATCCTTGCTGAAGAGTATGCTAACCCGGACGAATCGGCTGACCACGTGGAACACTCTGTAGAGGAGGTGCTCTAATAAGAGCTGAAGGAGCACTGTAAACTGGCTGAGCAGAAGGAAGCAGATAATAACCACGACCAACCGAAGTACCATGTAAATCCTGTAGTGCCGAATGAAATAGCCTGGAAGAATGGCCTCTGCTAAATGAAGTCCTGCCTCCAAATGAGGCACCACTGAAACCACCGGAATGGCGAGGTCTCTTGTCTGACCCCGGACCCCCCATCCCAAGAACTGACTCAACCCTCCTAGCTGTATTAGTTGCATCCTATAAAGAAATCTCGGTCCCTGTCTCCTTGGCTATCTGCAACCTGATGGGCTGAGAAAGGCCATCAATAAACCATGTGACCCCCTCTCTCTCTCTGTGGGCAATAAGAGAATAACATGTCTAGCCAAATCCACGGAACGAGTCTCATACTGGGTCACAGTCATGCTTCCCTGCTGAAGTCGCTCAAACTGACGACGCTTCTCCTCTCGGGTAGTAACATGCAAGAACTTCTCCAAAACAATGAGATATTTTATCCCAAGTCAGAGCAGGTGATCTAACTGGCTTAGCCAACAAATAGTCCCTCCACCATTTCTTGGCAGAACCAGTCATCTGAAAAGCTGCGAAGTCGACCCCATTGGTCTCCAGAATACCCATATTACTCAAAACCTCATGACAACTATCCAAATATTCCTGGGGGTCCTCTGAAGTAGCACCACTGAAGTGGACAGGGAAAAGCTTGATAAACCTATCCAGTCTCCACAAAGCATCCGAAGACATAGCCGCCCCATTAACGGGCGGCACTGCTGCAACCGGCTGAATTACCCCAACTAGATTGGCTACTGGGGTCTAAACCTGAGGAGTAGTCTGAACCGGAGTGTGGGTAACAAGAGTCTAGACCCCTCCTTCAGCCTGAGATACAACTGCTGCAACATGGAATGTGCTAGTTTGGGCCACACTCTCCATAAGGCCCACTAAACGGACCAAAGCATCTTGAAGAACCGGGGTATCAATAAACCCCTCGGGAACCTGAGCTGGTCCCGCTGGAACGGTCTGAGCTGGAACCCCCTCATCAATCTCGATTTGAGGTTTCACAGCTGGGGTTGTGCTTGAGCGATGGGCTGAGTCCTGCCCCTGCCTCGGCCTCTGGCGCGGCCTCGGCCTCTCCCCGTAATATGAGTTATTGCTGCAGGAGGACCAAAATTCTGGTCAGCGAAAGATGAAGCACATGTTCTCGTCATCTGCGAGATAATATAATAATCCAAATCAGTATTTGAGGTACAAGAATCGCACGATAGAATAGAAATAAAAAATGGAGTTGTTTCCTAACTCAATACCCTCTGAGAGATAAGTACAGACATCTCCGTACCAATCCTTCAGACTCTACTAACCTTGTTCGTGAATTGGGAGACGTAAGCAACCTAGTGCTCTGATACCAACTTGTCACGACCCAATTTTCCCAACCTTAAGGGTCGTGATGGCGCCTAACATCACACTCGCTAGGCAAGCCAATGTTAGAGTTCAATCAACTGTTTTGCATAAATGTTTCATTTAGACATGATAAACTAATATAAAGTAAACTAAATTTAATGGCTTTTAATGAATGATTCCAAATATAAATGAATAAACAATTAAATAAACCGAGTCACGAACTAATTATATAAATAACTCAAAAACTACCCCAGGGCCTAGTGTCATAATTCACGAACTACTAAAGAATGCTACAAATAGTGGGCTGAAAGGAATAATGTATAACTGTTTTGGATCAAATAAACCAGTAGTCTAAATAATATAGAGAAGACTCTCGGGATCTGCGAACACCGACAGATATACCTCGTGTCTCCGAAAAAGAATTAGAAAGTTGCTCTAAATATCTCTACTGCTGGTCGGTTCCTGGATATGCACAAAAGAGTGCAGAGTGTAGTATCAGTACAACCGACCCCATGTAATGAGTAAGTACCAATCCTAACCTCGACGAAGTCGTGACGAGGCTACGACGGGGCATTAACAATATAACCTGTGACAATAATAAATAATAAAGCGAGAAAGAAATCTAAAACAAGTACATAATAACAACTGCAACAACAATTTAGGATAACTCCGTCACCTTTTCCAGGTATTAGCTATAACCAATCCTCGAATAAATTTCCAAATTTCCAACTTTACTTTAAAATAACCACATGTACAAAATATGAGAAAAACCGTAGAGTAAAACTTATCACAATCAATTTTTATTTGTTTATCAAAAAACTTGTTGCGGCGTGCAACCCGATCCCACCTGTCCACACTTATCACAATCATTTACCCACCCTTATCACTATCAATTTCTCCACCCTTATCACAATCAATTTCGCCCCCTTATCACAATCAATTTTTATTTGTTTATCAAAAAACTTTCACAATTCAGGCCAAGCCTTTCACAACACCTTTATCTCAATATTTATAAACATAAAACTAAACTTCTCATAAACTCATCAGTATTATCGCAAAAATAA
>ML255965.1:6939-37076 GCA_005239495.1 Nicotiana undulata | reverse complement strand
ATATATATATATATATATATATATATATATATATATATATATATATATGTATATATATGCATCTCGTAAAACAATGCCAAACTGCTCAGCCTTTCTGTACCACAAGGGAACCGGATAAACAACAAATACTCTTCAAAAATAATCATAACAATACTTAACAACAAAGTAATAAGGCCAGGTAGTCATAGAAACCATAACGAACGTAGAACAATTAAGACATGAATCAATTAAATTGAAAACGGGGAAGGGATCATATTTGACAGACAATTTAGTGGTGCATAGATACTCGTCACCTCACCTATACACCACACACATGCTAATTCACATAACACATAAGTTGGGGATTCCTATTCCCTCAAGTCAAGGTTAAACCAAGCACTTACCTCAATTTCGCAGGCTACTCACTGCTCAATTATAGCTTTTCCTTTAGAATCTTGCTCTAACTTGCTCAAATCTAATCATAATTAGCTTAATATCATTAATTAGGGCTAAAGGAACTAACTTTATTGAAAATTTTAATTTTTTCCTAAGTTTTCTCAAACAAAAAGTGAAAACCCGACCCCGGGCCTGCTTGGTCTAAACTCGGGGTTCGGACCAAATTACGTTTACCAATTCACCCACGAACCCAAATATATAATTAATTTCGACATCCGGCCTCAATTCGAGGTAAAGATTCAATTTTTACAAAAATTCCTAATTCTACCCAAACCCACCATTTTACCATGAAAATTCTTAGTTTTTGATTTAAAAGTGATGAAAAACAATAAGGAATTGAAAGAGTAAAGTTTAGAGTTGATTACCTATGACTTGGGGATGATATTTGGTGAAGAAATTTGCTCCTAGGACTGTGGGGTTCGAAAATATGAAGAAGAAGAAGAAGAAGAAGGTCTGCCCATTTTTAAAAGAGTTTATATACGCCTGGGCCACGCTTCTATGCGTTCGCGACAGAGGGGCCGCATTCGCGTAGTGTCCGGGCCACCATACCTATGCGTTCACGTCCTAAGGCTTGCTTTCGCGGAGCTTTAGCTCCTTGGGCTCTCCGCGTTCGCGTGGCACACTGTGCGTTCGCATAGCACAGTTGGCGTCCCCTCCCCCAGGTCCCAGCTATGCTATGCGTTCACATCCGGGGGTGCATTCGCATAGAACAAAAATGACCACCCACCTATTTTACTCTGTGCGTTCGCATTCATAGGGGTGCGAACGCAATGCATTAAATAGTTGTGCACCAGCAACAACAAAGACAACAGAAGTTTAAGTGTAAAACACTCCCGTGGCCTATCCGAAACTCACCTGAGCCCTCGGGGCTCTAAACAAAATATGCACGCAAGTCTAAAAACATCGTACGGACTTGCTCGTGCGATCAAATCATGAAAATAACATGTAAAACTATGAATTAAACCTCAAAACTCATCATTTTTATCGAGAACTCTTAAAGTTCATAACTTCTCAACCGGATGTCTGAATGACGTCAAATAAACTCTGTTTTCACCAAATTTCACAGTTAACTTTTAAATACCATAACAAATTTGTACTGGACTCCGGAACCAAAATACGGGCCCGCTACCAATGATGTAAACATTAATTAGTTTCTTTATTTCATTAATATTTCAGCAAAACAATTTCTTTCAAAAATTGATTTATAAGGCTTGGGACCTCGGAATTCATTTCCGGGCATACGCCGAGTCCCATATTTTACTGCGGATCTCCCGGGATCGTCAGAACAGGTATCCGGGTCCGTTTACTCAAAATGTTGACCCAAGTCAACTATGATCAAAATTTTACTCTAGAAATTACTATTTCTCATATTTTCATATAGAAGCTTTCCGGTTTCACGCCCGGACAGCGCACGGAAATTGATTTATTTAAAATTAATCTTTTTAAGGCTATTAAGCCTAGAATGGAGTCTAAATTCACAGAATGACCCATTGGGTCATCACACTTGGGCATCTTGTCTTCGTGACCGCGAAGAATAAATACATGGGCAATGTTGTTTTAAAAATCGGGACTTAGGAATTTTTGGTTCATTTATCTCAACTTGTGACCTATTTTAGAGCTCTTTGAATAAGAATTTTCATCTAGCACCTTGAGGTAAGTATTTTCTACACAATATGTAATACATACATTATGGGTAGATTTTAACATACGAATTGTGGAAATTTTTGGATTTTGTTGAAAAACCTAGATTTTGATAAAAATAGGAATTAGACCACGAAGATGATTATTGAATTGATTAGAAATTATATATTTAGGTTCGTGGAGTTATGGGTAACTTTTATCTTAGAAAATTTTCAAAATATGGGGACGTGGGCCTGGGGTTAATTTTATGAATCTTTCAATTTGTGTTGGGTTATTACTCTAATATCTAACTTATAAACTTTGAGTATATATTGATTAATTTATACAAGATTTGACTATTTTCGTATTGTTCGGCATTGACTTGAGGATTTAGAGTGAATTTGTGGACTAGAAGTGAACTTGGGAACAAGGTAAGCCTCTTACCTAACATTGTAAGAGGGATTTTACCCCCTAGGTGTTTAAATTGCTATTTGCTACTAATTGTGGGTGCTATGCATGCAAGAAGTGACGAGAGTCCGCGCGTAGCTAAAAATCATGCTTATGTCTGGGTAGTATAGGACTCTACCATGTAATACTTGTATTATTTAAACTCTACTTTGTAGCTTAAGTACTTAAATTATATTAATACTTGATAAAGGATTCATAAAAACCGAACTTCATTACTTTGAGTTGTGGCGGGTTACTTGAGCGTTGTTAGAAATTGTGCCTCCTTGTGTATTATTCTTGTAATAATGGTTAAATTGGGGTTCGTAGAATATTCTCTCTTCTTTTGGATTGGGCCGAATGCCTCGGCAGTATAGTAGATGCATCTATGGTTCGTGTCGGTCGACCCTCGACTGTGTATACATTATTCTGGATCGTGCTGTACGACCTCGGCATAAATCTTGTGTGATATTTCTCGGAGTCCGGTTATACTTGATAATTCTTCCATGACTTGAGAAACAATAATTACTCGATGGCTCTTTTTCGTTGAAGCTAGTATGTGTTAGTTGGAGATCTTAATTGACATCTAGTTAAACAATCACTTATCTATTGTTTATTATTGCATTATTATTATTGATGTATTCCATGCCTATGTAGTTTCTGTAGTTTATTTGGTGTCCCTTAGTAAATGTCGATGTCGACCCATCATCACTACTTCTTCGAGGTTAGACTAAGTACTTACTGGGTACATATTGTTTATGTACTCATACTACACTTCTGCACTAATCGTGCAGGATTTGAGGTAGGTGCATCTGGAGGCCATTCAGGCTCACCCACAGTCTCTCTTATTGTATTTATTTTCCATATTTCGAACTCTAGACAGTAGTATAGGAGGTTTTGTATATTCTACTAGTTTCTCATACGCTTGTGACACCGGGTTTTAGGAATATTCTAGTAGACATTTTATGGTTTTGAGTATTAAATTCACTATATTACTCCTTCATTATTTTATGCTTTACTTTACTATAATTTTCTATAAACATCCGCTTAATAAATAAAAGCAACTACTTTAAAATTTTAAAAAGAACAATTACATGACTAGTTTACCGTTGGCTTGCCTAGTGGTGATATTGGGCACCATCACGGCCTGTAGTGGAAATTCGATTGTGACAGCTTGGTATCAGAGCTCTAGGTTCACATAGGTCTCACAAATCATGAGTAGGCCTAATAGAGTCTTGCAGATCGGTGCAGAGACGTCTGTACTTATCTTGGAGAGGCTATAAGGTGCTAGGAAACTTCTCTTTCTTCATCTCCTATCATTCAGTTGATGTTGTGCTAAGTATGTTTCTCTTATTCTCTCACAGATGATGCAAACACACGCAACAGATGTACCCGACCGTGGAGGAGCTGCTCCCCATGTTGAAGGAGGGATCCAGCTCCTGCCAGAGGACGGCGACATCCTAGAGTTGCTCCAGTTGTGCCACCAATGGGTTTAGTGGAGGATCCTATTATTGAGGAGCAGGGAAAGGTACCTATAGCTGATCAGGCCGCAGTAGATTTCATGTTCTCTTTAGGATTCTAGGAGGTCATGGGTCATATGCTGTGGTTCTTGGACTCTATGACGCAGGCTGGTTTATTTCTAGCGGTCCCAGCCACATCTCAGGTTGAAGGGGGAGCACAGACCCCTATCGCTCAGGCTCTAGGGCCTGCTGCTGCCATATATCAGACCTCGAGTGAACTATCCATGGGCGGGGCTCAGCCAGTTACATCGACTATACTAGAGCCCAGACCAGCCGCGACCGATGAGCAACAGAAGCTATTGGACAGATGGACCAGGTTACATCTTCTTGCCTTTGGCGGTGAGCGACATGAGGACCCCCAGAACTTTATTGATCGTTACAGGGACATATTGCACAACATGAGAGTATTGGAGTCCCACGTGGTGGACTTTACCACCTTTAAGCTGGAGGGTAGGGCCCCTAGATAGTGAATGTCCTATCTTCTCAGTAGACCAACAACTTCTCCTCCCTTGAATTGGGACCATGTCGCACGTCTCTTTATGGAGATATATATATCCCACCCTCTCAGAGGGAAGAGTTATGAGGTCAGCTCGAGTGGCTCCAGTCGGGTCAGATGTCTGTGACCAATTCTGAGGCGAGATTGTCTAAGTTGTCTCGCCATGCACTTATGATACTCCCCGCCGATGTAGAGAAAGTGAATAGGTTTATTGCAGGCTTGCACCATGGTATCCAGGTCACTATGGCCCGAGAGATTAATATGGGGACTCCTTACAAGCCGGTTGTGGAGATAGCTCCGAGGATCGAGGGTATTAATCAGTAGGGGTGAGAGTAGGCAGCGAGGGACAAGTGGTCTCGTTATTCTGGAGGGTTCAGTGGTGCTTCGTCTAGGGCAGATGTCAGTTTTTGAGGGGCCAGTCTAGCAGACCCATGTATCCAGCACCGGTGCCTTCTCGGGGTGCTCGCGTGCGGCCATCTTTCAGCGCCATTCCAGAGAGCTCTTACTGTCCACCGATTATTCATGGTTCTTCCAGTGCCCAGAGTCAGACTCAGGGTCAGTCATCTTCTGCACCAAGAGGTTTCTTTGAGTGCGGGGAGCTTGGTCATGTGAGGATATCTTGCCCTAGGCTTCGGGGCAAGGCAGTACAACACGGTCATCCACTCATGATTAACATACAAGCTGCCGCACCAGTCGTTCGGTCACCCTAAAGGTAAAGGCCAGTGAGGTGGCGCACCAGCTAGGTTCAATGCCTTTCCATCCAGACCAGATGCAATAGCCTTATACGCTATGAACGCATGTATTATTTTTATCTGCGGTAGGGATGCTTCGGTAATATTTTATCCAGCGTCTACGTATTCATATGTTTCATCTTTATTTGCTCATTTTCTTGGTGTTCTTCGTGAGTCCTTGGGTACTCCAGTATATGTGTCCACTCTAGTGGGCAATTCTGTTATTGTGGATAGAATTTACCAACCTGTATTATAACTTTCTGTGGTTATGAGACCAGAGGGGATCTTCTATTTCTCGACATGACCGACTTTGAGGTCATCCTGGGCATGGAATGGTTGTCTCCGTACCATGCCGTCCTTGATTGACACGCCAAGAATGTTACCTTTGCGATGTCAAGGTTTCCTAGATTGAAATGGAAGGGTTCATCTATTAGTTCATCTAGCCGGGTTATATCTTTCTTGAAGGCTCGACATATGGCCGAGAAGAGTTGTTTTCCTTATCTGGCTTATGTTTGGGATACTTCTTCAGAGACTCCCACGATTGATTCAGTACCTGTGGTGCGGGAGTCCTCCGACGTGTTTCCTTTTTATCTACCAAGCATGCTACCATATCGTGATCTCGATTTCTATATTGATTTGGCTCCAGGTACCCAGCCTATCTCTATTCCATCATACACCATGGGACTATGCAGATATGCATTGATAACCTCCAGTTGAGTAAAGTTACCATTAAGAACAAGTACCCATTGCCGCGTATGGATGATTTGTTTGACCGGTTACAGGGTAACATGGTGTTCTTTAAGATTGAATTGAGATCGGGTATTATAAGTTGAAGTTTCGTGTTTCGGATGTTCCGAAGACGGCTTACTATACTAGATATGGCCATTATGAGTTTCTAGTGGTGTCCTTCGACTTGACCAATGCCCCCGAGGAATTTATGGATTTGATGAACCGAGTTTGCAGGCCATATATTGACTCATTTATCATTGTCTTCATTGATGACATATTGATCTATTCATGTATCATAGAGGAGCATGAGCAACATTTAAGAGTTATGCTTCAGACCTTGCCGAAACAGAAGCTATATGCTAAGTTCTCCAAGTGCGAGTTCTAGTTATATGTTGTGGTATTCTTGGGGCATGTTGTACCAGGTGAGGGTATTAAGGTAGATCCCAGGAATATTGAGGCAGTCCAGAGTTGGCCTCGTCCTACCTCAGCGGCCGAGATCCGGAGATTCTTGGGGTTAGCAGGTTTTTATCGCTGGTTCGCGGAGGGTTTCTCATCTATTGCAACACCTTTGACTAAATTGGCCCAGAATGGTGCTCTGTTCCAATGGTATGATGATTTCAAGGCGAGATTTTAGAAGCTCAAGACCACATTGACTACAACATTGGTGTTAGTGTTGCCTTCCAGTTCGGGGATGTATACTTCCGATTCTTCACACATTAGCTTAGGTTGTGTATTGATGCAAGGGGTGAGTTATTGTATATGTTTCACGTCAGATGAATCCCCACAAGAAGAATTACCATGTACATGATTTAGAGTTTGAAGCGATAGTTCATGCTCTTAAGATCTGGAGGCATTATCTTTATGGGGTGTCCTGTGAGGTTTACACTGATCATCGCAGCTTACAACATTTGTTCAACTAGAGGGATCTCAATTTGAGGCAGCGCAGGTGGCTTGAGTTACTAAAGGACTATGATATTTGCCGCTTCCCCTTTTTCCTCGCGGGGATCGGGTTTATGACATTTGGTTGAGACAACTCGTCCATTTGGGAAAGAGGTTTTGCATTTTGAAGAGTCGCCACCTAACAATTTTTGAGGTGCGTTAGGGCACCTAAGGGGTTCATCTATAACTACGTTGTTAACCAGAGATAGGGTAAGGGCTTGAAATTATCCTAAGGGGAAGGTGTTAGGCACCCCTCAGGATCCACCAGTGTGGTTCCCGGTCGAACAACTTTTGTGAATTTGTAAACTTTAGCAGACAAACAAGTAGGAATCAAATAAGAGGGGATTTAAGTCTAAGTACACAGATGTTTGGAAACAATTAATGAAAAAGGGTTTGATTTTGGAAAGAGTTACAATCTAAGCATGTTAAAGTAAATGGTATCCTAGGTTTATAATAATATGGATCACATCAATGCAATACCTGGTATGACACTCCTCAAAGAGGGGCTACACGTGGTATTAAAGCACCGGCCATCATATCCATATTCTACCCTTTCCCACCCCGTGAAGGTAATTAAAGCGCGTATTGGTCACGAACTCTATTGCATGCTATTACCCGGACCCCTCCTATTAGTCCTGGAGGAAATTAGGACTACTATCCTAAAAGGGAGGTTTCTAGGTATACCCTCAGGTTTTAAAGGTAAAAATGCTAAGGCGACATATAATAAACAAGTAGGACTTGCAAGTAAGGGAGAGAATGTAAAGTAGATAGAGGCTAAAGTATTCCTCCACATGTATTGCACATAAACATCATGCCTCATACACAAATTAAGGTCCATATTCAGTTCTTAAGCATGGTGTCTAAATGATAATATCAGGATCAGACTTGTCACATAACTAAGAGAGGAAGTCCTAGTCATGGCTTGCCTACTGATTTTAACATGCTGGTGATTAAACAGTATCCATGATAGAAATGCATTCCAGTTTTAAATAGCTTTAATTACCTAAGGCTTGCCTAGGCGTGGCATAATATTCAACTTTTTAAAAAAAAAAAGTGAAGAAGTTGTTTTTACCTAAATCATGTTGTTCTAGGTTTTTCAAGAAATTTAGAATTATTTGTTAGTTTACAACATGAGGGGAAAACTGTTTTATACCCTTTTGGTACATCAGTAGTCTAATTAGGGGTGATTGAGCAAGCATGCATGATTTTAGATGTGGATTCCTAAAGCAGGATTTTTAAATGTTCAACATGGTTTCAGAATATGCAAGATTCCTAAAACATGGTTTCTAAATGCACACAAAAGATTACTGAGTTGTTAAGAAGGATTTATATAGCGACAATGTTCATTAGTTGTCCTAGGAGCAGGATTTCTATATGATAAATGCATATGCATGTCAATTAAGATGCTGAAACATTAACCCTAAGAGCATGGTATCTAGTGCAAATAGAAAATTTATAAAGGCAAGGTTTTCATGTAAGTAGCCTTTGTTGATGCTGTTTATTAATCCTAAGAGCAATATTTCGAAGTGATCACCATAAACACATACGACAGTAGATAAGGAACCCTAGGAACATGGTATCTAATATGACATGGATGCACATATAAAGTCCTAAGGCATGGTATATAACCATTGACAATGTACAACTACCCTCCCCATTTCACTAGCCATCCCCAATATTCTTTTACAATAAGTTATTACAGACCATGGATCATGAATTACATAATTGAAATAGAGAAAATAAGAAGCTATTCTATAGGGAGCCTACAGATAGGCCCAAGTCCTCCAGAACCTCATTGCCATATGGTATTTCATAGCGTTTCTCATAATCCGAGTGTGTCAAAGTTCCCTAAGGACCTCAAGGGCTCCGGGGCAATGCTCACACCTAGATCTCATAGTCATAGTAGAGTAAGTGTAGTGTGGAAGTGCCAACCTCAGTGTGTCAGAGTTCAGAGGGAGCTCAAGGGTCGCAAAGCAGTGCTCACACTAAGGGGGCAGAACTTAAGGGTCTAAGAATAAAGTGAAGTGCAGGATGTGATTTGAAAAGAGTTAAGTAGGAAAATAGCTTTTTGAAAATAACTTGTTTTAAATAAGCTTTGAAGAATAATAGCAGAATTCGTTTAGTGAACAACAGTTTGAAAGGGAAGAGGGTAAGACAATCAGAATCTTAGGGTCAGAACAGTACACGCAGAACAAGAAACAAGAACCAACAAGTTTAAAACTCACAAGTAGGGACTGGGGGGTAAGGGACACATAAGGCACATAGAAAAACACATAATGACATAATCACACATAGGTTTAAGAGTTCATAGGATTAAGGAATTAGTCATACAACTAATAGCACAGACAAAAGGAATATATTTCAGAACAGGCAAGTGAGAACATAGTTATACTAGATAGGATAGAATTAAACAGGGTAGTACAGGCATGCTAGATGAAACAGTAAGTACATCAATTACTGTAATGACCCGACCGATTGTTTTGCGTATTAGGACCTCGTTCCCCTAAATGAGACTTCTCATAGCGGTTTCGTGTGATTTATGACTTGTGGGGACGGATGGTTCGAGATTTGGAAGTGTTTAGAGTGCTATAGGAACACTTGGTTCCTTAAGGTTGGCCTTTTTGGCCAAGTTTGACTTCGGTCAACATTTTGGGCAAACGACCTCAGAATCGAGTTTAGACCGCTCCAGTAGCTTCGTATGTTGATTTCGGACTTGGGCGTATGTTCGGAATGGGGTTATGATGACCCGGGAGCGTTTCGGCGCTCAATATCGAAATAAGAATTTCCTTAAGTTTGAAATTTGGTTTGGAACGTGTTTTTGAGTTATCGAGGTCCAATGGAATTTCGAGATCGGGAATAGTTCCGTTATGTCATTTNGGGGGGGTTTGAGGTGCGATTCTGAGTTTTAGCGTTGTTTTGGGTGTTCCAAAGGCTCGAGCAAGTCCGTGGGATGATTTGGGACTTGTTGGAACGTTCGGTTTGAAGTTTCGAGGGCTCAGGTGAGTTCCGGGTAGGTCCCGGGATGTCTTTAAGCTAAAATATAGCTGTTGCAGATCAGAGGGGTCAATTCTCTTAACACACCACCGCGGTTTGCGGTCCGCGGTAGGGGATGGGGGGGCTTCGCGGTCGTGTTTTCGCAGTCCGCGGTGGAGGAGCTGGGTCACTTGTCCGACTTCGGAGGCTTATATCTTTTGATCTACAAGTAACTTTGAGATGATTCAAAACTATAGTTGTAGACCTTCGTGTCCAGTTTCTAGAAAAGTAAAGAAATAGTAATTTGGACATCTGCAGAGAAAGTTGTGGCCAAAATACTAAAACATGTCACTGCATTCATTTTTCTTGATTTTCTTCAGCTTTTCTTGATTTTTGCTAGCGCGGCCGCGGTCCCTTTTTCGCGGACCGCGGTGGGGGGGTCTGAGAGGAGTATAAATAAGTGGGATTTTCAGTTAATTTTCAATTTTCAAGACCCCAAAGACATAAGAGGCGATTTTCCAAACACCATTTCTTCTCCAAAACGTTGGTAAGTGATTTCTAACTCATTTTCTTCACTCCTTAACTTCTTTTTTGTCAAGATTTCATCCTAGAAACTAGGGTTTTCATGGTGGAATTGAGAATTTCGAGTAAAACCTGATAATATTATTTGGGAATTTAATCCTCAAATTAAGGTCGGATTCCAAAACCAATTATATATCCGGGCTCGGGGGCGAATGGGTAATCGGGTTTTTGTCCGAATTTCGGGTTTGGACCGAGTGGGCCCGAGTTCGATTTTTGACTTTTGGGGAAAGACTTTAGAAAAATCACTTCACTGCATTAGAATTGATTCATTTAGCATTTATTGATATAATAAAGTAACTTGTGGCTAGTTTCGAGTCCTTGGGAGACGAGTTTGGAGTTTCGGGCGCATTCTCGGCCCGAAAAGTAGGTTCGACACGAGGTGAGTCTCCTTTCTAACTTTGTAAGAGGGAATTGTCCCCGCGATTTAAATGCTATGTGTACTTGTTTGGGGGCTACGTACGCACCAAGTGACGATAGTCCGTACGTGGTGGCTATTATTGTTATTTCCGGGTAGTTAGGCCCACAACATGCCTTATATTTTCCTTGAAATGACTTATGTGTTATGAACGCCTGTTGTGCGTAGTAGTGTTTTCTCTAAAACTTTGTGGAATTTGACTTGAAGAGTATTCGTAACATCTATGGGATCGGGCCGTACGCCACGACGGATTTGAAAGGTAATGGTACATATATGGGACCGGGTCGTACGCCACGACGGATTTGAGAGGTATTTGTATATATATATGGGATCGGGCCGTACGCCACGGTGGATTGGGAGAGTACTTGTAATATATATATGGGAGTGGGCCGTACGCCACGTCGGATTGAAAGATATTGGCTTGACAGATACTTGGAAAAAACGAAAAGTGTATATTGTTGTGTAATTTCAGTAGCTACTTGGATTTCTGTACTTGTTATGTATTTGTTGCTCACTGCCTTACCTGCCTACTGTATTTCATTATATCTTATCGTATGTTATATTATTGGACCTTAGTGAGTGTCAAGTCGACCTCTCTTCACTACTTCTTTGAGATTAGACGGGATACTCACTGGGTACATATTATTTATGTACTCATGCTGCACTTCTGTACTTAACTGTACAGGTTCTGAGGCTGGTGCATCTGGTTATCAGACCGGAGCTAGATATTGACCGTAGCGAACCTGACTTCACGGTGAGCTGCTTCTTCTGGCGATCCCCAGCAGCACCATGGAGTTTCATTTACTTTTGTTTCCCGTCTATTTATTCAGAAAGTGGGATTGTATATTCTATCTTTTGGTTATCCTGTTAGTATGCCCGTGACACTCGTGACACTAGTTCCTGGCACACACGTAGTGGTTATTTTGGGATTTTTGGTTGTATATATATATGCTCGTCTTTTGGCTCACGCTCCTTTATAGATATTTTATCTACTATTGGGTTATTATCTTTCGATATCATGATTTAACTTGTTAAATTCGGTATATGGGTGAATAATTGAATTAAAATAAGAAAGAACACTTAGTGAAATTTGTATTGGCTTGCCTGACCCCGATGTTGGGCGCCATCATGACCTGGGTTAGGATCTTGGGTTGTGACAATTACACATTACACAGCCAAATAGTAGACAGGAACAAGATAGGAAATCATTGAATTTAATCAATAGCAGAGCACATAGAGTTTTGGGACTTGAAATTAAATCAGGACATACCAGTTAAGGAGAGCAAAAATACAGAATATAGGGTTGTTGTGGTGTAATAACTAGCCTTAGCTTCCAGCCGGCTAGTTCAATGAGAGTATCAAGTAACAAGAAGGAGCAAAGAGCTTTTAAGTACGTGAGATAGTTTTTGAACCCCAAGTTGTGTCTGTGTTAGTGAAAGACTAGAGTATTTATAGTTGAAAACAAGTAGTAAAATAAGGTAGGAATCATAGTAGCATGGTAATTAAGGAACTCAGAATCAATCAGTCAGCTATCAAGGCAAGTACTCCCTTAAGTTAAGGGAATTTAATTCAAACGGTAAGAACCAATATCACATAAGGCAAGAGAAAATCAGTACACGACTAGTAAGGAAAGAATCAAGGCTCAATAAGCATAGAGTAGTCAATTAGGACTAAGTTCAGAAAACTCCAATTAAGGAATGATTCAGTAAAAAATAAAGTACTACAACAAATAAGGTAATGGAATCAGTTAATTTAAACAGACGAGTATAATTCTAGGGTTTTAAGAGAAAACCTTTCAATCAAACCATCAAATAAAGAAATCAGAATCAAATCAAGAGAGGGTTATGATTCTATACTTCAACATATAAATAGGGAAGGACAAACAGCCGTAGCAAACAAGCAAGGTCAGCAATATTGACAGAAAGAGGCAAGAGATGAACAAATCCAGATGAATACAATCACACAGAGGTGATGCAAGTAGGCTAAAAACTCGGTAAAAACCCATTCGAAGAATGGTAACAACAAAAACTTAACAAGAGTCGAGTATTCACGCTAACACACAGAACCAAAACAAAAGAAGATCTAAAACTTAGGGCTTTTTAACATAGGCGAGTCGAAAAGGCAGTAAGAACATAGAATCAGTCAAGATATGCAAGGAAAAGGTTTAAACATAAAGAAAATCAGTTTAAACAAGTGTGGAAGAACTCTGAGAATCCCTTACTTTAAAGAAAGTGAAAAAGGCTTAAAGTTGATGATTTTTCAAAAGAAGTTTGAGAATAGTGTAAAACATAGAAAGAAACAGATTCAAATCATTAAAAATAGCACAGATCTAAGAGATTCAAACAAAAGATAGGGTTTCAAAGGAAACCCGAATAGATACGGAAGAACATGCTATAAACTTCAAAGATTGTAGCAAATATGGTGTGATTTTGCCCAAAATCACACCGGAGAAATCATGAACAACCAAAACAGCAACCCTAGACACGAGTTGGCATGGCCTAGGGCCCTTGAAGGCCTCAGAGATGATGAGCAAGGCGAGGGGGAAACCATTGGAGGCTTGGGGTTGAAAGGTGGTCGCCGGAGATGGCCGGAGAGGGAGGCGGTGGTTGAAGAAGGCTAGGGTTAGGTTGAGAGAAGAGAGGATATGAGAGAGTTTGAGGGCGGAGGAATCTCAGAAATGAGATAGGGTTAGTGGTCTTTAGGATTAAAAAAGGAAAGGGCTCATTTGGACCGTTGATCTGGGAGATCAACGGTCAGGATTAGACCGGGTAGATGGATTTCGGGTTTGGGTAGGAGTTTATAGGGTCTGGGTCGAGTTAATTGGGTAGGAAATTGGTCTAGGAGTGGGTTCAATTTGGGCCATAATTGAAAGCCAAATTTTGCTATGATTTAAATAGCCAATTTCCGTATTTTAATTTTAATAAAATAATAAATAGTTTTCTAAAAATAATTTTTCTATGCCAAAATGATTAAAAATGTATACTTATCATTTTAAAAATATAGGGGCCAATTTTTCACGTATAAATATAATTATACTTTAAAATGGGCTAACATTGCAATTATATGCAATTTAGCTTGAAAAATACCAAATGTAATTATAAAAATTATATTAATTACATTTTGGTATAAGTATAGAAATTAAATGAATAAATCATCATAACAATAATTTTGGAAATAATTATGTTGGATTTTATGAATAAAAAGGGAGGAAATAAATCAATTTAAACCCTTAAAATTATGGGAAAATTATAAAAACCTTGTGCATGCTTATATATGTATATATATATTCCATTTTGAAGGTATTTATGCATATTTAAAATATATAGAAAAAAATTGGGTATCAACAATATTACCTTCATTTATCATTCGGTCAAGGAAAATGTGTTTGTTGATGCCTTGAGCAGAAAGGCTGAGAGTATGGGTAGTTTGTCATTCATTTCAGTAGAGGAGAGGCCATCGTCTTTGGACATTCAGTCCTTGGCTAACAAACTTGTGAGGTTGGACATTTCAGAGCCCAGTCGAGTTCTTACATGCATCGTGGCTCGGTCTTCATTATTTGAGCGGATCAAGGCTCGTCAGTACGATAATCTGCACTTGCTGGTTCTTAGGGAGACATTACTATAGGGTGGTTCCAAGGAGGTTACTATCGGCGAGGATGGTGTTCTGCGACTCCAGGGTTTTATATGTGTTCCTAATGTTGATGGATTGAGGTAGAAGATTCTAGAGGAGGCACACGGTTCTCAGTATTCTGTTCATCCAGGTGCTGCGATGATGTATCGCGGCCTGAGGCAGCATTATTGGTGCTGGTAGATGAAAAAAGACATAGTTGAGTATGTAACAAGATGCCTAAATTGCCAATATGTTAAGTATGAGCACTAAAGACTAGGTGGCCTACTTCAGTAGATGGTTATACCTGAGTGGAAATGGGACCACTTCACTATGGACTTCGTTTAGGTCATTGTTGACACGCTGACCAAGTCGACACACTTTATTCCAGTGATTACTACGTACTCGTCAGAGAGGTTGGCCCAGATTTACATTCGGGAAATTGTCTGGTTGCATGATGTTGACTATTTCCATCATTTCAGATAGAGACCATCAGTTCACTATGCACTTCTGGAGAGCAATACAGAGCGAGTTGGGTACCCAGATAGAGCTCAGCACAACCTTCTATCCGCAGATTGACGGGCAGTCGGAGCGGACGGTTCAAATCCTAGAGGATATGCTCAGAGCATATGCGATTGACTTCGGAGGGCAGTGGGAATTATTCTTGCCTTTGGCCGAGATTTCTTATAACAACAATTATCTATCTAACATTGAGATGGTCCATTTGAGGCTTTATATGGTCGCCGATGTTGTTCACCCATCAGATGGTTTGAGCCCGACGAGGCTAGGTTATATGGCACTGATTTAGTGAAGGATGCATTGGAAAAGGTAAAGTTATTTCAGGAGTGACTTCGCATAGCGTAGTCACGACAAAAGAGTTACGTGGATCAGAAGGCGCATGGATTATTATTTATGGTGGGCGAGAAGGTTCTCTTCAAAGTCTCGCTGATGAAGGGAATCATGAGGTTCGAGAAGAAGGGCAAGCTGATCCCAAGGTTTATTGGCCCATTTGAGGTATTGAGACGAGTTGGGGATGTTGCTTAGGAGCTTTCTTTGCTTCCTAGTCTATCGGGAGTTCATCTGTTCTTCCATGTATATATGCTCCGGAGGTACCATGCTGACGGCTCGCATGTGTTAGATTACGACATGGTTCAAGTAGATGAGAGTTTGGGTTACTAGGAGGAGCCAGTGGCTATTATTGACAGGTAGGTCCGCCAGTAGAGGTATAAGAAGATTTCTATGGTAAGGGTCCAATGGAGGGGTCAACCAGTCAAGGAGGCGAACATGGAGACCGAGGGGGACATGCGGAGAAGACATCCATACCTATTCAGCACTCCAGGTATGATTCTAGACCCGTTCGAGGATGAATGTTTATTTAAGAGGTGGAGAATGTAACGACCCGACCGGTTGTTTTGCTTTCTAGGTCCCTATTCACCTAATTAAGACTCCTCGTATGAACTTTTACTATTTTATGACTTGAGGGAATGGTTGACTTGGGTTTGGAAGGGTTGGGATTAAATTGTAACACTTGGTTCCTTGATAGTGGCCTAAGATGGTCAAGTTTGACTTGAGTCATTATTTTTAGTAAATGACCTCAGAAACGATAATTGGCAGTTGCAATAGTTTGTATGATGATATTGGACTTGGGCGTATGCTCGGATAGGGTTTCAGATGACCCGAGAGCATTTTGACGCCTATTGTTGAAAGTTGCCACATTGAAGGCTTTCTAGTTATTTAAATTTGGTTTTGAGTAGACTTTGGTGTTATCAAGATTTGTATGGGATTCCGAGCCTCGAAATAGTTTCGTACGCTGATTTATGACTTTTACACAAAATTTGGTGTCATTTCGAGTAATCTAAGTATGATTTGACGCGTTCGGAGTAATTTGAAAAGCTTGAATCTCATAATTTGATTCAATTGAGTATTGGGGTATGATTCTTAGTTTTGATGGTCTTTTACGTGTTTAGAGAGTTCGAGCAGGTCTGGATTATGTTTAGGTACTTGTTGGTGCATTTGGATGGGGTCCGGGGTGGCTCGAGTGAGTTTCGGATCACGCGGAGCTAAGTCCCAAAATCTGGTGTTGCTAGTTCGGGTTGCCTTCTTCGCGATCGTGAGGGTTGGGTCGCGTTCACGGAGAAGGAAAACTGAGAGACTATGGTTTCCCTTCACGTTCGCGACCTCTTTCCCATGTTCGCGAAATTTTGGGACCTGTGGCCTTCGCATTCGCGTGAAAGGGCTTGCGTTAGCATAAGGAAAGGGGCTTGGGGTAAGGGGGTGAGCTTCATTTCCTCTTCGCGTTCGCGAGGTGGACCCCGCGTTCGTGAAGCTCATTGGTTCAAGCCTTAGCATTCGCTAGTGGGTCCTCGCATTCGTGATGCCCATTTTCCTGGGGCTTGGCAGCTTGCCTTCGCGATCGTGATGCCTCTTCTGCGATAGCGAAGAAGAATACTTGGGCAGTGTTGTTTTAAAAATTGGGACTTAGGAATTTTTGGTTCATTTCTCTCAACTTGTGTCCGATTTTAGAGCTCTTTGAAGTGGTTTTTTCATGTAGCACCTTGAGGTAAGTATTTTTTACATAATATGAGTTTAATACATACATTATGGGCAGAGTTTAACATAGAAATTGTGAAAAATTTAGGATTTTGTTGAAAGACCTAAGTTTTAATAAAAATGGGACTAAACCACGCAAATGATTATGGAATTGGTTAGAAATTATATATTTTGATTCGTTGCATTATGGGCAACATCTATGTTCAAAGATTTTCGAAATTTGAGCATGTGGGTCCGGGGTGAATTTAGGAATCTTCCAATTTGGGTTGGATAATTACTCTAATAGCTAAATTATGAACTTTTGGAGTATATATTGATTAATTTATACAATATTTTACTAGTTTCGGATTGTTCGGCACCGACTTGAGGCTTTTAGAGTGAATTTGTGGATCGGAAGTGAACATGGGAACGAGGTAAGTCTCTTGCCTAACCTTGTAAGAGGGAATTTACCCCCTAGGTGCTTAAATTTCTATTTTCTACTAATTGTGGGTGCTATGTACGCACGAAGTGACGAGAGTCCATGCGTAGCTAAAAATCATGCGTATGTCCCGGATAGTTTAGGACTCTACCATGTAATACATATATTATTTATACTCTACTTGTTAGCTTAAGTACATAAATAATATTGATACTTGATAAAGGATTCGTAAAGACCGAACTTCATTTCAACAGGTTGTGGAGAAATCAATACATAAGACAACTGGCTAGGTCATCACAGTAATCTAGTTGAAACATTTTCATCAAACACCTGGGTTTCAAGATTTACTGAATTGTTCGTCACAGAATCTACAACTTTCCTGCCAATTTCCTTATGGGGTATTTCAATGAACACTTGCAGGCATAGCTTCTTGAGTTATTATTCTTAAAATTCTCTACAGGGATGGAGAATCCTTTATCAAAATCAAAATCAGCCTATGATTTTGTAGTAACAAGTGGTGTTGAGACCTCCTCTGATTCGCTCTTATCGTCCAAAGATACAACCACGTCCGAGTGCTCTGTAGCATCAAGGATCGCCTTGGAGGAGGCAGAGAGCGTGTTCTCCATGTAGTCGAGGTGTTTTAGCATACGATTATCCATCATCACCAATGTAACAAATAGTCAGACTCCTCCGTATATTAATAAGAACTTAAACACGATTACAATTTTGGGATAGTATCCTCCGTATATTAATAAGAACTTAAACACGATTACAATTTTAGGATAATAATTGCAACGCTCAACTACTGAATTACAATAAAAAATACTAAAATAACAAGCAACTAAGGATATCGATAAGAATAGTGATGATAAGCTTAGACTTAGAGAATGGAGATGAAAGGATGAGGAGGTGAGAAGAACAAAGTGGGCCGAAGCTTCAACATAATTCTCTGCTTGTGCTATTTATTAATCTCCCCATCTCACGTGCTCCACATGGTCAAACTCGTCCAATATGTTCATAACAGACCACTTATCTATATTATATTAAAAGCATGAACGTCTCTGGCGAAATATCATTCGCCACTTTTTACTCCTTAAGAATATTATTTATATTGGATAAGATTTTAAAATAAAAAACTTTTCCTAAAATTTAAGAGTTCAAAATCAAAAAGTTATTTTCAATATAATTATGTGTTGATATCTTTTCCAAATAAAGACACAAAATATTAAGAAAAAAAAAAGACTACAAAAAAAGGGGAAACTTTCTCTTCCAACAAGGAAACTTCACATTTTGGGGTATTATTTTTTCTTTGTTCTTGTATTTTCTTCATACATGACCAATTTGCCTCTTTATCTTTTGGTCATATGAACTATTTGCTGAATTTAAATCATAATTAGTATTTTTCAAAAGGCTTGGTTATTAAATTCGTGTTTTTTCTTATTCTTTAAAATTAAATATTGCGACAAAAAATAGCTACCATTATGTGAGATAGTAGTTATTGTTGAAAAATAACAATCATTAATATTTACCGCTAATATGTCACTAACTAGAATTTGTGATGAATTTTTATTGTTTAACTACATGATTTGTCAATCGTTAATTCATTTTGTTTTTGCTGTTAACATGTCTAGAATACATGGTACAGAGCTATCAAAACTACGAGTCTGTTTGGTATGAAGGAAAATATTTTTCAAAAAATATTTTCTAATTTTTTCATGTTTGGTTGTGACGACCCGGCCGGCCGTCTTGAGAGTTATAGCCCCGATCCCCTACTAACTGCTTCCCCCGTATCTATTTCTGCTATTGTGACTTGCCGGGAGGTTTCATTTTGGTTTTTGAAGTGTTTTATGACACTTAGTCCCTAAACGGGAGCTTAAGCCTTGTGATTTGGACCATAGTTAGAATTGTGTGAAGACGACTTCGGAATGGAGTTTCGTCGGTTTCGTTAGCTCCGTTAGGTGATATTGGACTTAGGGGCGTGTCCAGATTGTGTTTTGGAGGTCTGTAGCTCATTTAGGCTTGAAATAGCGAAAGCCAAAAGTTTGGATATGTTGACCGGTAGTGAAAATTTTGATATCGGGGTTGGATCCCTATTATGGAAGTTGGAGTAGTTCCGTAGGGTTGAATATGACTTGTGTGAAAAATATTAGGTCAATCGCGCGTGAATTGATAGGTTTCGGGATCGGTTGTCAAATTAGGATGTTTCAAATTCTTTAAATTTGAATCGGTGAATGATTCGTGACCATAGCGTTATTTGTTGTGGTTTGAGGGCTCGACTAAGTTCGTATGGTGTTTTAGGATTGGTTGGTATGTTTGCTTGAGGTCCCGGGGGCCTCGGGTGAGTTTTGGGTGCTTAACAGATTGGAGGCTTGGCCAGGGATTATAGGTACGAGGGTATTTCTGCACCTGCGATGCCCGCAGATGCGTTATAGGAACCGCAGGAGCGGTGAATGACCGCAGGAACGGTCATTGCTCCGCAGGCGCGCACATGCAGGTGCGGCCCCCTTGCCGCAGATGCGGTCCCAGACCCCTAAGTGATTTTTCGCACATGCGATGGTATTTTCGCAGGTGCGGTTGAAGGCCCACAAAAGCGGGTTTACTGGAAGAAAAAGGGCCAAATTGAGGGTTTTATCTCATTTCAAATTTGGGACTTTGAGAGCTCGGATTAAGGCGATAATTCAAGGATTTTTCAGAGAGAATTTTGGGGTAATAATTCCTAACTCGTTTTTGGTTGTATTCCATTAATTTATAGTTGATTTTTTCATTAAATTAAGGAAATTGGGTGAGAAATTTGGGGGAAGAAGGATGGAAGTTCTTCAACTAAGTTTTTGAGATTTGATTGGGATTTTGATATCGGATTTGGATAATTTTGGAACGAGTGAACTCGTGAGTGAATGGGTGTTCATATTTTGTGACTTTTACCCGATTCCGAGACGTAGGCCCGAGGACACCTTTTGGGACGATTTTCCAATTTCTTGCTTTGGATTTGATTTCATTAGCTAGATTAGTTCCTTGTAGTTATATTTATGATATGTAATCAATTTTGGCTATATTTGGGCCATTCGAAGTTAGATATTCATGGAAATAGCATTGTTACAAATTGGTTGAGCTTGGGTCGAGGTAAGTGGCTTGCCTAACCTTTGGGAGGGGGGGATTCCCCGTAGGAGTTGGTACTGTTTTGATATGTGAGCGTCGTGTATGTGAGGTGACGAATACGTACACGGGCTAATTGTTGTAAAAATCCAATTTCTGCTAAGTAATAACCCGTTTCCTTCTTATTTGAGTCACATTAGCATGTGTAGTATCCTGTTAGATTAGAATAGCATGTTTACTTGCCTTAATTGTTTATCTAAACTCCGTGCAGAATATTTAGTGAATTTCATTCTCTTCCTTAACTTGATCTTAGTCTAAATTGTAGGATTTCGTGTTCTAGCTGTTAAATTCTATTGTCTGAGCTGTGTATTTACCTTTTGGACTACGGAACGGTATTCTGGGATATCCCCCTTCATATTTACTTTGAGTCTTCGAAACGGTATTCCGGGAGATCCCTCTGTCTTGCATATTTAATTTGGGACTACGGAACGGTATTTCGGGAGATCCCCTTGCTCATTTACGTTTAGGACTACGGTATGGTATCTCGGTAAATCCCCTGTTGTTATCTATGTGTACTGAGCAATTACCTTTCTATGATTTCATTCTTGTTAAATTTTGGTCTTTATTTTACTGCGATATTTCACTCTGCCTTGTTTTTATTATATATATATATATACTAGTAGGGCCTTGACCTGACCTCGTTACTACTTGACCGAGGTTAGACTTGGCACTTATTGGATACCGTTGTGGTGTATTCACGCCCGTTCCTGCATATATATATTTCGTGTGCAGATCCAAGTTCCTCCTACCATCCTTGTTCTTAGTTGCAGTCCTTGATGTTTGAGAGAATTCAAGGTATATTTTCCTGCGCCCGCGGATCCTCGGAGTCCCCATCAATCCCTCTATGTTCATTCTTCTCTTATTTCTATAGAAAGTAATGTATAGAACAGTTAGAACTTCATAGAAGCTTGTGACTTACGGTGTTCCGGTCTTGGGAGTGTTATGTATAATTCGGGAGTTGATCATTGTATATGTCGAGCGGCGTCTCAATTGCTTATTTAAATATCTGCTACTGTTACTTTTTAATTTTCATGTTTTTCATTTCATTTTCGCAAAGTGTTAGGATTACCTAGTCGTGAAGACTATGTGCCGTCGAGACAAATTCATGGAGGGAGAATTTGGGTCTTGACAAGTTGGTATCAAAGCTCTAGGTTCATACGTGTCATGAGTCACAAGCCGGTTTATTAGAGTCTCATGGATCGGTACGGAAACGTTTGTACTTATCTTCGGGAGGCTATGGAACTGTTAGAAATAATCATACTTCTTTTGATTCCTTATCGTGAGAGTTATTGGCATCAAATTCTATAATTCTCTATTCTATTCTTTCTCATAGATGGTGAGGACCCGTACCGGGAGATCTGACGACTAGGCACCTATGCCACCTGCTAGAGCCACCAGAGGTCGGGGTCGGGGTAGAGGACGACAACACAATGCAACTAGGGCACTCGCGCGAGCTGCTGTAATGACCTGACCGGTCGTTCCGTAAGTTTAGCGTCGTATTCTCTATTTCATCTTTATCATATATTATTTAACCTATTTATGATGTGTTGGCTCGGTTGGTTCGGGTTTCGAGTTGTCATAGTGAGAATTGGGACACTTAGTCTCTTAAATTGGCTTAATAGTTGAAAAGTCAACCGGAGTTGACTTATAGGTAAACGACCTCGGAATGTAGATTTTATGGCCCGGATAGCGTTCGTTAGGTGATTTGGGACTTAGGAGCGTGTTCGGAATGTGGTTTTGAGGTCCGGAGTAGAATTTGGCTTAAATTGGCGAAATTGAGTTATTTTGGCAATTTCCGGTCGGCAATGAAAAATTAGCTATCCGGGTCAGAATGGATTTTTGTATGTTGGAACAGGTTTGTAGTGTTATTTTGGATGTCTGTGCAAGTTTTCAGATCATTCGGACGAGTTCTAGGTAGTTTCGGCATCGTTGGTGATTGTTTTGGAAAGTTTGAAATCCTTAGGCTTGAATCATGGGTTAATTTGATGTTTCGGTGTTATCTCTGGCATTTCGAGGGTTCAACTAAGTCCGGATGATCATTTATGACTTGTTGGTACTTTTGGTTGGGTCCTTGAGGGGCTTGGGGTGATTTCGGATGGCCATCGGGGAGTTTTGGAAATTTTAAAGGTTGCTGGTGTGAAGCCTTCTGGTGTTTCCGCACCTGCGGATAGGGGACCGCAAATTCGAGCCTGCAGAAATAGACAATGGGTCGTAGATGCGGAAAATTGTTGGGCTGGTGAAGGACCGCAGATGCGGAGGTTGGGTCGCACCTGCGAAGTCGCAGAAGCGGTAGTTTGATCGCAGGTGGGGTTTTTGGCCTTTAAATGAAATTCCGCAGGTGCACACCTGGGACCGCAGGTGCGGGTCTGCAGGTGCGATGAAATGGACCGCAAGTGCGGTTTTTATGGGCAAGTAAAAAAAGGAACCTTTAGCGAATTTTGGTCATTCTTCCACCATTCTTTTACGGGTTTGAAGCTTTTGGAGGGTTTTGAAGAGGAAATTCGAGGGTTCTTTGTGGAGGTAAGACTTTTGGACTTAAAACTCGTTTATATGTGATTATTTGACTAATTGGGGATGAAAATTATGCAAATTAGTGACAAAATTGGGAAATTAGGGCTTGTAATTAGAGACTTTTAATTGGAGATTTGAGGGGTCTTGTGATGTAATTTTTATCGAATTCCGAGACGTGGGCTCACGGGTTGGGTTTGGCCAATTTCGGGATTTGTTTTGGTTAATTTTGATAATTACGAATGGGCTTTGTTCCTTGGCATATAATAATGATATAAATATGATTTTTGGTAAATTTGGAGCAATCAGAGGCTGAGTCTAGAGGCAAAGGAATTGAGGGCTAGGATTTTAGCCGATTTTGAAGTAAGTAACGTTTCCAAACTTGTTTTTGAGGGTTCGGAACCCCGAATTACTTGTTATGTGATTAGAATTAGTGACGCACATGCCAAGTGACGGGCGTGCACCGTGAGACTCGTGCCCTGGTTCGTCCCACGACACCGTTTAGTGATTATTCCCTGATGATATTTGTGCCTCTATCATTGTGAATAAGGTGAGTATGTTAGGAATCATGATAAAAATTGTGTATTTAGGCTTCACGCCGATACTGTTGAGACCCGAGCAGTCGTTTACATGCAAACATGCTGGAAATCATGCTAAGGCTTCACGCCAAAAATGCTGAGACCCGGGTGGTCGTATATTGTTGTCTCCTTATGTGTTTATTTGATTTCATATACTCAGTCCTGTCATAACATATCATTTCATGCCCTAGTCTCGGTAATTGTTAATTTTACATATTTATCATTGTTTCGGGCTAATTCATGCATCAATGAGCTCATGTGAGCGAGACTGGAGAGTAATGACCGAGTAAGGCCGAGAGCCTGTTATTGAGACAGTTATGAGGTCGGACTGCACAATGCAGCGATACTTTAATCATGCCTTCGTTGACTTGATATAGCGCTTGGGCCAATAGGGCCCCTCAGGAGTTTCTACACTCCTAGTGAGCGCATTGATATTTCAGGGATAGATCTTCCCTAGACATGGATTTTGTCCGAAGTTGATGATATGTGAGGGATGGATCGTCCCTGGACATAGATCTTGTCCGAGTGTCGCATTCCGGAGATGGATCTTCTCTGTGGGGCTGGATTAGCCCTTTTCCTCAGTACTGAGTGACTACGGTCACTGATGTTTATGCATATTCCGGGATGGATCTTCCCTGGGCGTGAGAGCCATATATAGTACTGAGTGGACTTCTGTGGGAGAGTTGTGCGCACTATGTGCATTTCTACACTATTGATATGTTGGCATGTAGAGCATATTGAGATATATCTGGCATATTCTGTTGTTATTTTTCTGATAAACTGTGAAAATGTCTAATTTATGTACGGTGATTATTATAATTGTTGAGGTTTAGTCCGTCACTACCTCTCAGCCTATAGTTTGGGTTTGTTACTTCTGAGTTGGTGTACTCACGTTACCCCCTGCACCTCGTGTGCAGATCTAGGTACATCGGAACCCGGTAGTGGTTATTGGGCGGCTGTCAGAGTTCCCTTCGGAGTCGTCGATGTAGAAGCTGGCGATCGCATCCTCGTCTTCTCCTTCTCAATCTTCCTTTCGCACTTTTATTATTTCAGACTATGTTGTCTAGTTTGTATTTTGACATTCTTACATTGTAGTAGCTCATGACTCGGTGACACTAGATCTGGGATCAAGTTTCTTTTATTTATGTTATTAATGATGTTAAAATCTTAGATGCTTTATAAAAACGAGACTCTTGCTGTAAATGTGGTGATTTTCCTGAAAATAACTTTTAACAAATGAAATGTGTAGCTTGCCTGATTTCACGATAGACGCCATCACGACTGGATGTTTTGGAGTCGTGACAAGTTGGTATAAGAGCTCTAGATTAAATAGGTCTCACCAGTCATGAGCAGGTTTAGTAGAGCCTTGAGGATCAGTACGGAGACGTCTGTACCTGTTTTTGAGAGGCTACAAAACCCATAGGAAAAATCTCACATTCTTGAATTCTTGTCGTGCAAATCCATTTATTTAGCTGGAAGCGTAAATCTTTGAATCCCTTTCATGTATTCGAATGAGCACGTGAGCACTCGGTATCACCTGTGCATCGACGGCTTGTGACTTACACGGGTAGGTGCGAGATGTGATTTAGCATGTTGATAATGGGCCAGTCTGGAGTACTTGAGGCCGGATTTTGTCTGTGGCTTGAGTGCCGAGATTTCGTTTGTGTGAGTGCATATTTGGGGACTTATATGTCCGTTTGTGTCCTTATTGGTAGGATTTTGTGACTGGAAGACTATGTGGCGAGGGTGATTCGATGGTGAGTTGTGTTCAGATTGTTTGATGGTGACAAAATTGGCTGGATATGTAGCAAGGACTATTGAGTGTTTGACTTCTGTCTCGAGTTGGCATATGGCCTCGAGTTGTGAGTGTATTGAAAGGTCTCTCATGTAGTTAGTGGTGGAGGGAAGTGGAATCTTCCTATTTTGTTACGAGTTCCTGGTGATGTCCTTTGGGCTGACCAATGCCCCAGTAGTGTTCATGTATTTGATTAACAATGTATTCCAGCTGTATTTATACTCCTTCATTATTGTATTCATTGATGGCATGCTGGTATATTCTCGTAGCCAGGAGGAGCATGCTCAACATTTGAGAGTCGTATGACAGAGATTGAGGGAGGAGAAGCTTTATGCAAAGTTCTCTAAGCGTGAATTTTGGCTCAGTTCAGTAGCATTCTTTGGACACGTGTTGTCCAGCGAGAGTATCCATATCTCACACCTCCTTTTTCCACTACCCGGTAAGGGTGAGATAAGGGAATTTTTTCAATTAAAGTGACATTATTCGATTTTGGGATTTTTATTAATTTTCAGAGTCGCCACCCGGAATTTTTACGGTGTTCCGGGACACCATTTATTTATTGAAATCCCAAACCGAGGAAATTTTTGACTCTGTTAAAAATGTCTGCAAACCGGAAATCCGGTTAAGGAATTTTGTTAACTCGGGAGAAGGTGTTGGCACTCCCGAATTCCGTGGTTCTAGCACGGTCGCTTAATTATTAATAATTGGCCTAATTATCTGATTAATTACGTATTTTGGAACCTATTGTGCATTTTTAAAACTTTTGAACCACTTTTAATATTTATGGAATTATTTTGAAACAAGTCACGATATCGTACACTTGTTTGTTTTTGTACACATTGCGAATCGCGCCACGTGAAACACCCCCACGATTTGCAACATGTTTATTCTAATTATTAGTCGGGTCACATGAAATGCACACCCGAATTCGAATTATATTTTTCTTTTGACAGAAACTCAAATTGTTAAGCCTAAATATACATTTATTTTAGAAAAGCCATCTTAAAAACAAACTGTCAACCAAATCAGTACTAATGCATCAACTCAAAAACTTTAGAGAAAGGAAAACATCACCACCCCTAACCTAATGGATAAATAAAAATACTTTTAGTGACATAAACACTAATGACATCTACATTCCAACATGATATAAATAAATTTATAAAGACTCAATGACTAAGAAATAAAAGAATAACATGAAAAGAGATCTTATAATGAAAAAGACTAGTTCAAACTTGCCAAAGTATTTTTTGGAATCCCAAACAAGAGACAAAGAGTAAATAGAAAAAAGAACATTCGGCGGCGACGAAACAAGATTGAAAGAATGATAGGGCTAAACCTAACTAAAAATTAACCCAACAACTTCATTGGAGTTTTAGCAAAGGTACGAAGACTAGAAGGAATGAGCCAACATCATATTTTGAAATCACTCATAAATAGAGTTATATCAAAGAGAAGGATAAGAGTATGGACCTTAAATAAATCTCTCAACTGACGAAAATTTTCAGCAGATTACAACGGGCAGGATAGCGCAACTACAAGCAAAATCCAAAACCGCAACCAAACTCGAACGGAATCGCGAGCCTCGAACAGAAACGAGCTTCAATTCTCGAGAATTTCCATATTTTAGAAGCAGAAACCAAAGCATAAATCCAGTAGATGTAGTTAGATTTTGTAGATCCACCACAACAAAGTTTCCAAATAGTTTTCTTTATTCAATACTCTTTACAAGTTGAGAAAACATCAGTAGATGAAAAATTACCGAAGCTACATAAGCTATTGCCTCCATTGAAACTCCAAAATCTATGTATTTGTAATATATCTTTTGGAGTGGTTCGATTTTGAAAATTGGTTAGGCAGAGGCGTGGGCATTTTCTTGTGGGAGGTGCGGCTGATTTGTATCTCAATTAAAGGGGGTTCGGCTGTTGCTCTTGTCTCTCCAAAAATGAGAGAATCAGGTTCTTTGAGAGGTGAGAGCTTCAATTTTCTAAGAGTTTGGAAGGGAGACAATACGAGAGCTTAGCCAAAAAAATGGGAACAAACCCTTTTTGTTAGAGAGGGGAATCAGAAATGGCTGCTGATGAGTCAGGAAGGAAGAAGGGGATGCTGCGCTGATCTCCCCCGTCCAAAAGGGGGAGGGGTCTCTATTATATAGAGGAGGAGATTAGGGTTGTAATGTGGGGAATTTGGTTGGCCCTGGGATTTTGGGCCCTGAAATTAGGCCAATTTGAAATAAGGGCAAATTTTATCTTTCAAAAATAGTCTTACTACTAATTAAATTTCTTTTATCAAAACGACCTAATTAACATTTTAATTAATTAAATAAACTAATTGATTAAGCTAATGTATATTTTGTGACGGGTAATTAATTTCTAAAACGTGAATTAAACCTAAGATTACATGAAATAAAAAATGTGACATNTGTTCACAGCTGCCCCTCTTTGCTCGAGAACATGAAGGGTTTTCGGGCAAAGATAAAGTGAGCAACCACGAGCAATTTTTGCCCGTTTGGTACTCCATTTGGAAGCATTTTGAAAAAGGTTTGACCGAACCTTGCTTCGGGGGTTTCCTACATGTCCTTGGCTATAAAGGAATCAGGTCAGTGTAGTTCTGGAAGTTTTGGAGTGATGGAGTGATGAGTTCGAGAGTCGAGCGAGGTTCCGTCCGAGGCTCCGGTTCATGGTCCTGCTATTACATCAAAATCCAAATGAAAAAGACTAACTAAGCCTATCAACTACAAGTGTCACGACCCAGAATCCTAATCCGGGTCGTGATGGCGCCCAACGACGGGGTTAGGCAAGCCAACACAATTTACACTAAGTGATACTCTTCCAATCTAATTAAACAAGTCAAAGATTACCAATTTATAGCAACTAACATGATACTAGCCTTGAGTGAAGGTAAAGTCATAGTAGATACAAAACCAAAATAAAACATACACATGCCTGTACAACCCGAACCCAAAAGATATACATATACACTACACATGTGTGCCAAGAACTAGTGTCACGAGTGTCACGGGCAACTACTGAATATACAATGACTACAATATATACAGAGTTTTCGTCTGAATGAAATGGACAGAGAAATATAACAAAAGAGCTCCAGGGTAGTGCTAGGAAGTCGCCGGGAAAGCAGCTCACCGTGAAGAATGACCACGCTATCAATATCTAGCACCGGCCTGATAGTCAGACGTGCCAGTCTCCGGACCTGTACAGTCAAGTACAGAAAAGAAAAGAAAGTGCATCATGAGTACATATTAAATAAATATGTACCCAGTGAGTATCCTGCCTAAACTCGAAGAAGTAGTGACGAGAGGTCGACTCGATACTCACTAAGGTCCAACAGTTATAACATATGATAGAATAAGACGAAATACAGTAGGCATGTAAGGGAAATAAGCAACAAGTATATATATATCAAAGCAGAAAAATCCAAACAATTGTTGAACTAAACAATAAAGCACTTTCAAGAGTAAGACCACCGAACGAAATAATAATCACAAATTCTTAGATCCGCCGTGGCGTACGACCCGCTCTCATAAGGTACCTTCTACACTTGCCGTGGCGTACGTGATCCCATATTCATTTCAATTTCTTTTCAACACTGCTGTGGCGTACGACCCGATCCCATATATTTCATAATTTCTCAACACTGTCGTGGCGTACGGCGCAATCCCATATATATTCAATTACTTTCAACACTGCCGTGGCGTACGGCCCGATCCCATATATTTCATAATTTCTCAACACTGTCGTGGCGTACGGCGCAATCCCATATATATTCAATTACTTTCAACACTGCCGTGGCGTACGGCCCGATCCCATATATTTCACAATTCTTTTCAATTCCGCCGTGGCGTACGGTCCGCTCCCATATATTTCACAATTTCTTTTCAATTATGCCGTGGCGTACGGCCCGCTCCCATATATTTCACAATTCTTTTCAATTCCGCCGTGGCGTACGGTCCGCTCCCATATATTTCACAATTTCTTTTCAATTATGCCGTGGCGTACGGCCCGCTCCCATATATTTTACAATTTCTTTTCAATTATGCCGTGGCGTACGGCCCGCTCCCATATATTTCACAATTCTTTTCAATTCTGCCGTGGTGTACGGACCGCTCCCATATATTTCACAATTTCTTTTCATTTCTGTCGTGGCGTACGACCCGCTCCTATATATTTCACAATATCTTTTCAATTCTGCCTTGGCGTACGGCCCGCTCCCATATATTTCACAATTCTTTTCAATAAAGCCTCAGAAGAATAACATGATGCAAAGAATAATTTCATAGTACATATGGTGTTACAATAAATCATATGAAGCATTACAAGGAAAACATATCAGGCATTACAAGAAAAGGCATATAAGGCATTACGAGAAAAGCATACAAGGCATAATGTGGGCCTAACTACCCGGACATAACAATAATAGCCGCTACGTACGGACTCTCGTCACTCGGCACATACGTAGCCCCCAAACAATTTAAACATAACATATACATCACCTATGGGGACAATTCCCTCTTACAAGGTTAGAAAGGAGACTCACCTCGTGTCGAATCTACCCCTCGAACCACAATTTGCGCCCGAAACTCCGAACTCTACACCCGAGGACTCGCAACTTGCCAAAAGGTATACAG
>ML255962.1:1785-81865 GCA_005239495.1 Nicotiana undulata | reverse complement strand
GGCGTCGCTCCACACGGTGAGCTGTCTTCTTGGCGTTTTCCTGACAGCACCTCTGGAGCCTTCTAGTATCATTTTGCTCAGTCTTTTGTTCCAGACTGCGGCTTGTACATTTTGTATATGTATTTCTGTTGTTGTATCTATGTAGCCGCCCGTTGACACTGTGACACTAGTCCTGGCACACACTTGTTGTAGTTATCGGGGTTGTATATGTAATGGGCCTAGCTGTGGTTCAGCTTGTTTCTACGGCCTTAGCCCATATTGTTATTGTATTCCGCATTTTTATTGTTGTTGTTGTTCGTTGGCTTGCCTAACCTCGCCATTAGGCGCCATCACGACCTGGACCGATTTTGGGTCGTGACACAAAAGAAAAGGCGCAAGAGCTAGAAGCAGCTCTGCAGCAACAACTCCAAAAAGGAAGTTTTCTCCAAAATCCTTTCCCGCACTTATTCAAAAAATTAATAAATGTTGAAAATAGCTCAAACGTGAAGTGGTATAGGGTCTCCAAACCCTAGCTACACTTTTTCCAATTAAGGGCATACATTCCCTAATTGATGTTTTCTTTTCAAATTAAGGGTATACATTCCCTAATTGATTTTCGTTTCCTGACACGGGGGCACACGCTCCCTAGTCGATGCCAATTAAGGGTATACATTCCCTAATTGATGCTTTCTTTTTCAATTAAGGGTATACATTCCCTAATTGATGTTTTCTTTTCAAATTAAGGGTATACATTCCCTAATTGATTTTAGTTTCCTGACACGGGGGCACACGCTCCCTAGTCGATTCCAATTAAGGGTATACATTCCCTAATTGATGTTTTCTTTTCCAATTAAGGGTATACATTCCTTAATTGATTTTCTTTTCTCGACATGGGGGCACACGCTCCCTAGTCGATGCCAACTAAGGGTATACATTCCCTAATTGATGATTTCTTTTCCAATTAAGAGTATACATTTCCTAATTGATGCTTTCTTTTCCAATTAAGGGTATGCATTCCCTAATTGATGTTTTCTTTTCAAATTAAGGGTATAAATTCCCTAATTGATTTTTTTTCCCGACATGGGGGCACACGCCCCCTAGTCGATGCCAATTAAGGGTATACATTCCCTAATTGATATTATTCTTTTCCAATTAAGCGTATACATTCCCTAATTGATGTTTTCTTTTCCAATTAAGGGTATACATTCCCTAATTGATTTTCTTTTCCCGGCATGGGGGCACACGCTCCCTAGTCGATGCCAATTAAGGGTATACATTCCCTAATTGATGATTTCTTTTCCAATTAAGGGTATACATTCCCTAATTGATGCTTTTTTTTTCCAATTAAGGGTATACATTCCCTAATTGATGTTTTCTTTTCCAATTGAGGGTATACATTCCCTAATTGATTTTCTTTCCCAACATGGAGGAACACGCCCCCTAATCAATGCCAATTAAGGGTATACATTCCCTAATTGATGTTTTTCTTTTCCAATTAAGGGTATACATTCCCTAATTGATGTTTTCTTCCAATTAAGGGTATACATTCCCTAATTGATGTTTTTCTTTTCCAGTTAAGGGTATACATTCCCTAATTGATGTTTTCTTTTCCAATTAAGGGTATACATTCCCTAATTGATTTTATTTTCCCGACATGGGGGAACACGCTCCCTAGTCGATGCCAATTAAGGATATACATTCCCTAATTGATGTTTTCTTTTTCACTTAAAGGTATACATTCCCTAATTTATTTCTTTTCCAACATAGGGCATACAATCCCTCGTTGATTTTATTTTGCAACATAGGGTCTCCAACCCCTAGTTGAGCTTGGTTGGAGATATAGGGTATCCACTCCCTAGTCTACAATAACTCCGGGTGCACTGCTCCCGGTTTTCACCGCTTTCAATAACAAAATAGTGTAGATTTCCTTACAATAACTCTCGAAATTTTCCTAGTAAGAACTGGGGCAGAAAATTTCGTTCGTTTGTTTTGATTTTGTGCATATTACATTTTTAGGACATTGGAACTCGAGACAACCAAAAGAAGAAGTGTCGATCCAAAATGATAAAACAAAAGAGGAAAGAGAAGATTGAATCCAAAGTACAGAAGCGGAAAATATGTGGACTGCTCAAGACAAGACTGAAGTCACAAGCGGTGCATGTCCCTTCTTGATCCGAAATGCTGAAGAAGATTGAACCAGCGCCTACAAATAACAAGCATGAAGGTCCAGATCAAGTCTGTATAAAAGCAGCCAAGATTCAAGATCAGGCTTCAGCAGACTAATAGATAGGACTCTTGTAACTCATAGTTGATAGGTTTAGTTTAGTCTTTTTCATTTTGATTTTGGTGTAATAAGGAGCTCAGCAAGCAGTAAGAAACAACAACAACAGTGAAATCACAACTTTCCGGTAGTCCCAGCTACCAAAACTTCCAGAACTACACCGATCTGATTCCTTTATAGCCAAGGATAAATAGGCAACCTGTGAAGAAAGGTTCGGTCAAACCTTTTTCAAAATGCTTCCAGATGGAGTACCAAATGGGCAAAAATTGCTCGTAATTGCTTACTTTATCTTTTTCCGAAAACTCTTCATGTTCTCGAGCAAAGAGGGGCAGCTGTGAACACCCAATTTTTGCACCGCACAGAAATTACTCCTCAAAATAATCAAAAATAATTTTTTGGAATTTTCTTTATTTAGTTGCATTTCATGCATGTTTAATAGCTTTAAAATCATGAAAAAAGCATAAAAAATATTCGAACCTTGATTTCATAGCATGTTAGATTTTAAACTGCATTTTTAGGATTTAGTTACATTGTTAAACGCATCTTCTAAAAATAAAAATTGCATTCGTAGGTTAATTAATTAGTTAGTTGCATTAGTCCATCAAATAAGGTAAAATAAATAAATAGGCTAGCCAAAAAATGGGATTTAAATTAAAATTTGAGCCTAAAGTGGCTAAAAGAATGAGAAAAGAGGGGTTTCCAAATTGGGCCAAAATAAGTGGCCCAGTATCCCAAATTTTTCCCCAAACCCGCCGGCCCAGAACCCGCGACCCCCCTACCCGACCCGTTTCCCCTCATCTATTAAAATAAACTTAAAAGCTAGACCTAGGGAAAAAAGGCCTGGAGACCTCATCTCTATCGACCAGCGCCGTTTTACCCTTTATCCCCATCGTCTTCCTCACTCACTCCTCATATGAAAACACGAGACTAGACCTAATCTCTACACAGCAGCCGTTCCCCCTTTTCATTCTCCTCATCTCTCACCCAAAACAACACAAGAAGGAGATGAAGATAACTCTCTCCCACAAGAAACGGCGTCCCCTTGACCTTCTTCTTCCTGGACTTTCACCATAACTAACCCAAAAAAAAACAAAAACAAAAAGAAGGAAAAATCCCTCCTCCAATCTGCCGCCACCCTTCCACCAAAACCCGCCGGCGACCACACACGTGAACAAGGGAGGTAACAGAAATCAGCGACCACCACTGCCGTCAGTCCCTCGTCCCCTACTGTTTTCCTCCTCCCTAGATCTCGCGAACCAAAGAATAAGTAGATTTTAAAGGTGCCGAAGGTTGAATTTTGCCGTAAATCGCTGTTGCGCTTCTTCTGTTTTGTTGAGCTTCATCTGGATCTGTATTGGCCTCGATTTGGTTCATCTCACTTGTCTCATTGTGTAATTAGGTAAGTTTTAATCCCCCTTGTATTATGTTTTTATTTATTTGGATGTTTAAAACCGTTGGTTCCTTGATCTATTCATGTTAATTTTGTTTTATGGCCCGGAATTCTACTGTTAATTTCTTACGTGTTGTCTCTTTTGGCTATTTGGTATATCTTAATATAATATGCTGCCTTTGATTTTTGGTATCTTGAAAGTGTTTGGTTTTGGCTCTATAATATCTAGCACTTGAACACTATTGTCAAAGGTGTATGTAAGAATTAAACAATTGATTATAATGCCTTCCATCGAGTTTCTTGTTCCTGGCTGCAATTCATATCTGGTTTATGATGGTATTCTTTTGTGTTGTCCAGCCTCTTAATGTCCCTGATTTTTCTTAGTGTACAAGGAAAGAATTTACAAACTGTATAGTTTTATCTCCTTGGGTATGTATCAGTGATTTTCTTTGCGTAAGCAAAATATGGTAATGTTTATGAGGTTCTCAACTTCAATTTAGCTGCTCCAAGTTTGTGTAGACCAAATGGTTTTGAATCATTTTATAGCCTTTTAAGTTTGAGATCCTGTTTAATTTTTTAGTCATATGAATGTCCAGATTTTATTATTATTATTACTTATCATTTATTTATTCTTATTGATGTAATTTATTGGGAATAAATGGATTCAATTGTGGCCTGTTTGTGATGATAATTGTTGTTTAAAGTTAAAATGGAAGGCATAAGCTTGTTTGTTTTTAGTGTAAGTAGAATTTTATACATATATTTTAGTATGAAATCCTATACTTTTCCATAAATACTTCGTAGCTTGTTTTAGGAGTGATAAATAAAAACCATCATGACTATGGGTATGGCTCTCGTGGCATAGTCGTGATACGTAATCTCCATTCGGGTGTGCATTTCATGTGACCCGACCATAACTTCGAAGATTAAAATAAACATGTCACGAATCACGGGTGCATTTCATGTGACGTGGTTGGCAACATGTACCAAAACAACAAGTGTACGGCATTGTGACTTGTTTTAAAATAATTCTATAAATATCAAAAGCGGTTTATATATGTATCCTATAAGCTAAAAATACCTCTTTTAGATAAATATTTCAAAACTTAGAGAATGATTGAGTATCGCCTCAAATAGGCATTTTTAATCGTCATGACCATAGTCGTGACTATATAATCTACACTCGGGTGTGGCAACTCGTGTCCCCGACTCTAACTCAAAACAATAATAAAAATCACATGTTGTAATTGCGGGTGCATTTCATGTGGCGCAATTACAATGTGTCCAAAAACAAACTAGTGCACGCCATCGTGACTTGTTTCAAGATAAATCTATAAATATTAAAAGCGGCTAAAAGTTAAAAGGCTAAATGCACAATAGGCTAAAATACGTAAATAATCAGATAATTTAGGCCAAATAATAATAGTTAAGCGACTGTGCTAGAACCACGGAACTCGGAAATGCCTAACACCTTCTCTCGGGTTAACAGAATTCCTTACTCGGATTTCTGGTCGCAGACAAATCAAAACATAGTCAAAAATTCCCTAGTTTGGGATTTTAAAAATAAAACGGTGTCCAGGAGCATCGTCAAAAATCCGGGAGGCGACTCTGAAAACTAATAAAAATCCCAAATCTGATTAATGTCACTTAAAGTGGAAAAACTCCCTTATTACCCTTCATTAATCCGGGGTAATGAAAAAGGAGTTGTGGCAACTGCACTTTTGAAAACTTTGAGGCTATGCGCAGATTGCTATGTTGCTCATGATTGGTTATCGCACGGTATTGGTGTAATGGTAGTATGCTTGTCTATGAATGGGAGAAGTGAATGACTTGGAAGGATGTTTACTCAATGCAAGATTTAGAGATTCAATATTATATTTCCGGCGGGGAAAAGGAAATCGGACTATAAATGTTCAAGTTTGGGTTAATAGAGTAATGAGACTTGGTGTTTTCAAGTGTGGTGGAATTTTCATCTGCGATGCGGTGTCGTCGTCCTCGATTGAATGTGTTAAGTTTGTTAGTGTTACGATCTTCTACAATTCGCCTTTGGGGGTGCGGCGGTTCATGACTGAATGGGTATTTCAAATGCTGACGGCTCGAGTAGGAGGATCTTCGGAAAGGGTTGAAGTTAGTAGAGATCTATCGGTTCAAGTGCTACAGAGTTAGATTTTTTATTTAAGGCCACATCTAGGGAACAGAAGAAAAGGAAGAGCGTGTGGGAAGTGTTTTGTGGTGATTAAACTTCTAGGAGGCCAAGTGTAGGGAGCAGGAGTCGAGAAATTGCTTAAAGGGTTGGTTTGACCTAAGTGGGGGAGTTTCAAAGTAACGTATGAGTTATGTGGTAGGATGGTCACACGCCTTGAGGAAAGTCTTGAGCTATTTGGGAAATTCATGGTGGACAGCGACTAGGTTCATGTATTTTTATTTAGGTGCAACATGACTTCGAGTTTGAAATGCGTTTTTGGACTCTTAGCTGACGTAATGGGGAAGAAGGAGCCTCGCTGGGTCTCGAGGTTATGTAATTGTAGCTTCAAGCTAAGTGGAAGAGCCCTACCGTCTATGATTCGACTGTGTGTTGTCTACTTGTGCAGTTTTGTCATGACCCAACCTATGGGCCTCAACGCGCACCTGGTACCTTACTCGACCGAGTACCAACGTAACATATCTTTCTTATCGTACTATCATGGGTAAATGGGCCAAAAGGGACATCATGAGATAACCAAAATAAAACATAAGGGAATGCTAGACATAGGATGACCTAACATGATATAGAAACTTATACATGTGACCTACGCGCCTATAAGGCTGACATGATCATTTGTAAGCTCAAAACATATGCCGATAAGTCCATACAAGTATCCATATACCTGACATTTGTCTACAAGCCTCTAAGAGTACATAAACAATATAAAGGTCGGGACAGGGCCCCGCCATACTAGTCAATGCATGTCTCAATCATACCGACCAAATAGGAAACTCCGGAGCAAGTGAAGTGCAGGAGCACCTTCCGCTGAGCCGATAGCCTACTAAGAGGACTGTCAACTTGTCTATCGGGACCTGCGAGCATGAAACGTAGCATCCCCAACAAAAGGGATGTCAGTACGAATAAAGTACTGTGTATGTAAGGCATAATAACATAACTAAGAACAGTAATGTAAAGAGATGTAGGAGATACAACCTGTAGCATCTGAGTGCCTCTGAGAGATAGTGACATGAAATGCGTGATACATACATATACATAATCTTTTAAAAACATCCGCCTATGTGGTCATCATCATCATCATATCATATCCGGCCTCGTATAGGACTCGGTAAAAACTTAATCGGCCATCATAAGGCTCGGTAGAATCGTACCCGGCCACGTGGAACTTGGTAAACCCAACAGATCAGTGGTTGCACAATAGGTACTATACCCGGCCGACTATAGCGCGGCTCGGTAGAGTAAAACAGATACTATATATAATGCATGTTGGACTCGTGAAATCACGCTCTAAACCTTTTGGAGTGACGTAAGGTAGTTGCATCTTCTATTAACATTATGGACATCAAACCATGAGTATGAGGTTTACTAGGACTCAAGGATCATACATACTTTCATAGAATAACTTTGTAAAGAAATAACAACATGGACCACCTTAGTTGGTAGGAGTAGATTCATTATTAAATAGCGTATCGTTTACGTTTGTTTCACTTTAGATCATGCCAAAGAGCCTTAATATACCTTAACAAAGTTGAGTCCTTAATACCTTCCAAGAAGCTCTTCAAACAAGTCAACTCAATCTATCATATCATAAGGCGATTCAAAATCAATGTTGAGCAAGGGCTAAGTTTGTAACTTAAGCTAGTAGCTCGTTTACGTAAATTCGGGTAGCATCTCCCCGATAAAAAGGCTCTCCTCCAATACCATATACCAACAAAACCAAGAACAAAACAATAACAACATGTATGAATTATTTACCAACCTTATCTCCACCACAATATATCACAAAACAACCTACACACCCTGTATCCCATCATACATGAAACGAAAACAAAAGTCGTGTCTAACAACCCTAATAAAAATAACGACGAACAACCAGACCACCATTCCGTCATTATGTATTGTTTTACCAAACCTTTTATCCTCCAAAACTCCATAAAATATCAGCACAATAGGCAAACACCAAACATCCCACAAACAGTCCACTACAAGTCAAATAACTCTAACTCACGGCTTCCGATCACCGTCCCGTGAGTTCTAACTATTAGGAAACACATTTATCAAGATTCCTTGATATTTAAACACTTAAATAAAGATATATACGTTTCTCAACTATGAAGTACCTTCCAAAACCCTAACTACAAATAAAAAAGAGAGGTGGTATAATGACACTTACGTCGTTGGGATCGTTTTGATGTTATCGCTTCTCGATTTCATGCCCGGGATGATAATCTTCTTTGAAACCCTAGAAGATATCCTAAGATATGTTTATGGGTGTTCTATGGTCGTGTTATACTGAAAAATTAAGAGAAAGCCTACGTAAGACATATATATATATATACGCTTTGGGAAAGTCAAAGAGGTGCTAGCTTAGCACCATCGCGTTGGCCCATCTTTCGACGCTTATATCTTTTTATCCGGATGTCGTATGAAAGAACAATTAAGAGAGTTGGAAAACTACATTCCAAGACCTTCAATTTGGTATATAATATGTCCCAATAATACCTCATATAACACATGAAATTTATTTCTCAAAAAGTTGTAGTGACAAACCTACTTGTCACTTATGATGTCTGCGCAGTCTCGCGAAACTGCAAATATCTCGCTACTCCTATGTCATATCGATGAACCATTCAATGTGTTGGAAATTAGACTCATAGATATTCAAATTTGTAGGTAGATCATCCCCTAATTCCAAGTATATTGGGAGAAAGATGAGATACATTTGACCTAAGTTTAAAAACATTTATGAATGTAACTTGTGAAGACCTTTGCCAACTTTTGTTCCACAACTTTCTTGACTTCAAAACGTAGCACAAGACTATCATACAACAAAAATAGCTCATAGCATAACCTCCTTATCATGTTAATAACTATACTCTCACCCTAAAGTACATGTTATAACATTCAAACCTTGTCGACTTTCGACGAAACTTATTTTCTTCAATTTGTTTAGCTTCTAAGATTTCCAACCCTCTTGGTACTCGTTATTCATGATATGAAATATTTGTAACATCCAAGTTAACATGATTAACTTACTTTATGTACTTTCAAAGATGATCTCATTTCCGAGGTTAAATCAATTGACTTACGACATACTCTCGCGTACGAAAATATGGGGTGTAACATCATTGCCCCCTTTGGACCATTCGTCCTCGAATGTTCACGGATGCACTTATCTGTGTCTTAAACAATAGCTTTTACGAATACTTTAATATTGTCTTTGACTTCTAGGGAGTTGTTGGTGAATTAATCCAAAGGCTTGGGCATTCCCCCCATTAGTCCCCTTTCTCACACCACGACTTGTGGTCGAAATTCTTCCAATCTCATAACTGTTTCTACCTTCTTTCATGCAGCCTGCACGATTCTAACTTTAAATGTGTGCCAATGCGACTCTTATCTCCTTTTTCCGTTAGCTTTTAACCAATCTCTAGGCTTCATTTTGTGAGCATATATAGTACTATGACAAGCTGTCCCTCTAGGTATCTATAAGTGCACTAAAGTTCTTTGCTTGGCACTTTGTCCAACTTACAACTAGTGCTATTTCTTATTTCATAGCCTCAACTATATTTTCTTATAGATTTACCACAACTAGGTAGGTCATACTGTACCATAACTCTTACTTCGGTTTATTATTAGCAAGGCCTGCCACCCAACTCCAGGCTACTCTCACCGCTTATCCTATATGTATAAATCTAAGCCATTTAATACTTCCTTATTACTGTTCATCTTAATAATGACAGTATAATCTCATCTCATGTTTGTAACTTTCATCCATCTATTGTTGATTCACCTTAATGTTGATCTAAAATCTACCACTGATAACTTGAAACCTCTCATGTAATATATCGTCACTAGGACTCGCGTCTCATCGAGGAACATCTGAAGTGATTTTCCTGATCCACTTAGGGACGATACTATACTCCAATAACTGTATTTCATAGCATCCCAATGTGATTCATCCTATTGGGGGGAAGGGGTATTATAATCCTGTTTCATCCATGAAATCCCTTTTCCTATAAATTATTACTCAATCAAAGGCCTAAACGTCATCCTCTTATCTATCAAAGTTACACCCTTATTCTACTACCAGGGAAACATTTCATCTCTTCTAATGTCTCCTATTCTTAGACACCTCTGAGTTCATTCAGGATGTATCAAGATTTCTACAACTTACGAAAACCATCAGTGACGAGTTTAATTGCGAGGACTTACCTATTCTCGTCACTTTCTCACTCACCTTTTCTTATCCTTATTCCTGTCTAGCTAAAACCTTGTTTCTCTACCATACTTTATCATGCGACCTACACATATCTAGTTATACTACTCGCAACATTCCTTTTAACATGCTAACACCATATATTTCCTTTCATGCCTTCCCAATTGTCTTTAAATGTAAGCAATTACTTTTCCTAGTCGTTCTACCATTTGATGCATACATACTTGGCTTATCTTAGTTCCCATGAATACTGGAGTTCCCTGTATCTCATATGATCTTTATTATGAACTCTTGATTTTTTTTCTTCTTCACATTCAATAGCCACGATAGGTGCCACTTTCTTATGGAGTGCATACAATATTATAGTAAGATTGTTGTTACAAGACCATTTCTTCTTTAGGTTACTATGCTTATGTTGAAGCCTTCTTCCTTACTTCCTCAGCTAGTCCTTCGTTGTAGTTCTTAGGGAAGACCCTAGGACTTTTTTAAAGCGAGTTTATTTCATTGTATACCCCACGACATTTCTGATGTTCTTACTTGCCTATAATTATCCTTAGTTACATATCTCCACGTCTTGTGCTCTGTTTACCTAGAAATTTTTTATTACAATTATATTTGATTATGTGGTTCTCAAAATATGCGATTTATTTTAATGCTAGTTGTTTGGTAGTTGATGCTATGTGCGATTGAAGTAGGTAGAGTAAAAGCACTATGAAATCGAAAATAAGCAAACCGAGAGGCCTCAAATCGGAGGTCGGATGCTGGCCTCGGGGGGGTCCTTGAGGTCGAAGCTCGGGGTTATCGTTGAAGGATCGATGAGGCGATAAAAACTTTATAGGCTTTGAGGTGTACTATTTATGATCTATAATGAGCTATAAATGAAGAACAATTAATGAAATGCAATGAATGTAGGTAAATGAGCTAACAGAGATAGAATAAAGAGTGTTTGAGTAAAGAAGTAGAGAATGTTCTTGTTCCTTGTGTCAAATATGTTGTCAAAACAATAAGGGTCCCCTTTACATAGGATGGGGAGTCCCAATGTAGTACATTTATCATTTATTACAAAAGGGGATAGATGGTACAACTTTTTGATAGACTAGTATAGACTTGTGCTACTTTGCAGGCATTTGTCAGCCCTAGTCCTTTTTCCTCGGGAATCACGCACTTTTACAAACGCACATCGGTATTCTCCTTGCTTCGAGGTATGCCGATCCCTTAGTGCCACCATTCGAGGAAATTCTCTCGAAGCCGCACTTTGGATATATCCTCGATGTCGTAGGACACCTCGAAATCGATTGAGCCAGATTTCGACCGTATACAGATAGTCCCCGCGTTTCTTGAAATGAAAAGACAAGAAACATGTTGAATATATCATCTTTTAATACTTTCATTACTACGTCACCCGTGCCCTATAATGCAACTGGAGAGACAGAAAACCTTGAGAAGCTCCTGCAATGATTACGGCAGCTACCGCCCTTTGGCTTCCACTGACATATGTGAAAACTTTCTATAACTACTCTTTCCCCCTCCTCTTTTTCTCTTATTGCACTCCCAAGTTCTCAAAAGATTTCTCCCTACTTCCTTTTCGCGTTCCTTTTCTGACCCCATTTACTTCCCTTTTTTTCGGTTCGCAATAAGAAAGAGATGGCGAAGACTTTCTCCAGCATTGCTAAATCCGACAAACCTTCCTCTCCTTCACGACGGTCAAAAGAGAAAGAGGCGGAACCCTCTTACCTCAAGGATTGCGTCCTCGGAGCATGCATGATAACATCTGATTTCAAGATTGACAGACCCTCTTCGAGGCCAGGGCGATGCAAGCCCATGTCCCGATATATCAACTTGATCGCCGACACCGAGAAGGTGAAAATGGACTGACGGTGGAGTAGTTCGATATTGGTGAAGATCCCTTCCCGGGAAGAAGATATTACCACGTACGAGGCTGGATTCCTCAGTGTGTATACTTATATATTTACCCTTGGCCTGGTGGAACCATCATCTCATCTTATAGATCCCGTTATCCTCGATTTTTGCGAACAATACCTAGTGACCCTCGGTGAGATGCATCCATCGTTTTGGCACACTATATATATGACCAGGAATTTCGCGAACATGGTCGAGGGAATTCCTTTTACCCTTGACCACTTGATTAGAATGTACAACCCCGAATTTATCGAGCTAGTTTGATCAAACTTCAACGTCGCGCCTCGACGGCATTTTTTTCCTGCACCGATGAAGTCAGAGACAGAGGATGGATGAGTCGCTTTGTGCAAATTAGGAATGCGGACCTGATTCTGGCAGAAAGGATGTCGTTCCGCGATAAGTGGAATATGAAATGTAAGAGCATATATCTACAAGACGCCTTTCCTTTTCCTATGGTTTAATTACCTTATGTAATGCTTTCTGTTGCTTTTGCAGCCATTGCCGTGTATCCTGGCTCGATTAAAAGTCTCTCTAACTGGATCCGTCAGCTAGATTCGGTCTGCTCATATGGTGAGCGCATGTGGCGCGATCTGTCTGATGGGAGGCGAAGAATCATGGTAAGCCTTTTCCCTTGTTTTAATCGTGTTTTTCTAGAGAAGTATCGTTGATCAAATCTCCACACCCGGTGGTTATGCCATGTATTTGTACAACTCTGGGAGAAACCTCTATTATGAGGGAAGTGTCGCTTGAGGAAGAAGGTACCCCGAAATCTGCTAAAAAGAATAAGAGAGGAAAGAAGTCGTCGGTCGAGTTTTCGAAATCGAAGAAAGCCAAAGTTGAGGGGTCCTTGGTTGGATCGGTGGCCCCGACCCCCAAGGTTTATGAGGCCCCCCGAACAGGCAGCGGGGAAGGAGTTGGTCCTAAGACGGTGCCCGTGGGAAGAGATAATCTGCCCGCCCTGCATCTTGCTGAACCTACGGCCATTGAGCCGGAGGTATCTAGGCCAGATTCTGAGGCGGCAGCCACCCAATCTGGAGCCGAGGAGCTTGTCGGAGATGAGCCGGATAGCGCTTCTGGACCGAAAACTAGTTGGTTTCCCCCCGAGCTGATACGCACTTGTTTGCAAGACTGGAAGCGCCTTTTCCCAAAGTTGCTCAAAGGTGAGGGAAGGCCCCGATTGTTCTATCCGGGATCATTTATGTGAGCGACTCCCCCCCCAGAATTGACTCTTCCTTTGGACCAATCACAGGATGCTCAAAATAAAGAGTTCCCTGCTGCGGGGGAGTCTGGTGAGGGCAGAAACGTGCCTCAAAGGCCGTATGCTGCGCCCGAGGGGGATTCTGAACCTGACGCCTCATTCATTTTCAGCGAGCTTGATAGACTCTGCGAAAAGGTAGCCTTTTGAAAGTTTTACTAGATACTTCGACTCTCATCCTTCTTATTTCATTTCACCCGTACTTTCAAGCCAAGGTATTTTATGACCATATGTCACGACCCGAAATCCCACCTTCGGGCCATAACTGCGTCTAACGTTGAACCCGCTAGACAAGCCAACGTTTGAACTAATAAAATTCATTAACAACTAAAATGAACAGGATGACAAGGGAAGCTATAGTTAACAACATGAAAGTTAACAAATTACAAGAAATTAACATAGCAAGCTTCGAAGTAAAACCCATACATATAACCCAGAACTTGTGTCACATACTCACGAACTATCTAAGAGATTACTAAATACAATGGTCTGAAAATATGTACATATGACTGTCTTTGAGAACTATAAGATAAGACAGAGCTGAAAGTGAAGGGTAGAAGGTGACGCCAAGGCCCACGAACGTCTGCGAGTCTACCTCGATGTCTCCTGCATGACCTGATGGAATGCTCCGACCGCCAGTGACCACCGGGTCTGGCTGCATAGTCTGCACAACATAAAGAAGTGCAGGTGTAACATCAGTACAACCGACCCCATGGACTGAGTAAGTGCCGAGCCTAACCTCGGCGAAGTAGTGACGAGGCTAGGACCGACAACAATATATGTACCTGTGCAATTCTATATAATAACAGGAAAATATCGACGGAAATAAGCAAGTAAGACAGATACAGGGAGAACATGCTAGGGGAAAAGGGGGCAACAAAATGCTAGCACAGTAGAACAGGGTAATAACTGAAATGTAAAAGTAAAAGCAGGAATTTAACTTCGCAGAACAGATTGAACAGTAAAAGGCACGACATGTCCCCTCGAGCATAATCCCGCAATCTCTCGGCACGGAATGTTTTCTCGTGCAATAAATAATCAACGATCAACACGGCATGTCCCCTCGTGTGATAAATAATAAGCAATCAGTACGACATGTCCCCTCGTGCGATAAATAACAAACAATCAACACGGCATGTCCCCTCGTGTGATAAATAATAAACAATCGGCACGGCATGTCCCCTCGTGCGATAAATAATAAACGATCAACACGGCATGTCCCCTCATGTGATAAATAATAACGATCAACACAGCATGTCCTCTCGTGTGATAAATAATAAACAATCAGCACGGCATGTTCCCTTGTGCGATAAAATAATATAAAAGCAACAATATAATGTGAACATCAATAATAAGAAATCTCAAGTGTATGGAAATACTCAATAAAATCCTATCGTCCCGGCAAGGGACTCAGCTATAACCAACCTCGCATCAGAAATACAATTTCAAAAGTAAAAGCCTCAACTGAAACAAATAACACAATAAATCCCCGTGTCATAAAACCACATCAAGGTATCACTTCTAAGTCACCTATTACTCATAGTACAGAGAATATTAAGAATACAGTATGATTCATCACGTTTGACCTACGGGCATGCTTGACCACAACATATAGGAACCCGTCACCTCACATATACGTTGGACATTAATTACACATAGCAAATAAGACTATATACCTATTCCCTCAAGCTAAGGTGCCAAAACTTACCTCGGCTCCAGAAATGCAAGTCAAGCCTCAATCACAGCCTTCCCTCTCGAATCCAATTCCGAATCGATAATATCTAGACATAATGGATTTATTAACATCAATAAATACTCAATAAACCAATTCCGAAGCCTAATTATACATTTTCTACTATTCTTCAAAAAATACTAAAATTCGACCCCAAGTCCGCGTGCTCGAATCCCGTAAATTCTCGGAGGAATCACTCACCCATGCCTAAGGATCATTAATATGAAGTTTCTACTTGAATTCATAGCATTAAACGGAAAATACGCCAATTTCTCAAGAACCCTAAATTCACTACCCAATTCTTGATTTTCCCTTAATTTAGTAGGTAATCCCATTAATCATGCATGCATGAAACTAGTATTAGGAAGGAATCAACTTACCTTAACAGTAGCTAGGTCGTGGTGTGCTCCTCGCAAGCTCACAAGTCTCTAATGGGGTTTTTGGTATGAAGGGAATGAAGAAATACCGAGTTTGGCACTTTAAAATTGTCTTCCTACAAGTGTTTCCGCACCTGCGACCCTGGGACCGCACATGTGAAGAAATGGCCGCACCTGCGAAAAAGGGCCGGGGGAGCTGGGTTCGCACCTGCGGAGTTGGGGGCCGCACCTGCGATCCCGCACTTGCGGAAAGAGAACCGCACCTGCGGAACTTTTGCACCTGTGAGGTTGCGTTCGCAGGAGCGGTCCCGCACCTGCGGCTGGGAAACCGCACCTGCGGTCACACCAGCAATAGCTGCACCAGCAATTGTTTTAGCTGGTTTTTAGCCCCGTCGGGGGTCCATGAGGCACCTGGGCCCACCCGAGCCCCCATCCAAAAATACCAACAAGTCCCAAATCATTATATGGACTTTCTCGAGCCCACGAAACACTCAAAACAACGCTAAAACTCAAAATCACACCCAAAAACCCCTAAAATCATAACTTAAGAAACTTCGAGTTCTTGATTTCTATAAACATGCGCCAGACCGACCTATACGACTCGGAATGACATATAATTTTGCGGACAAGCCATAAATGACATAACGGAACCATTCCCGGTCTCGGAATTACATTCGGACCTCGATAACATAAAACTCACATTCCAAACCAAATTTCAAATTCTATGAAAATCCTCAAAACTTCATCAACTCTGAATTTCCCATTTTGGATTCGAAACCTGTCAAATCAAGTATGTTCCTTACCAAATTTCACAGATAACTTAAATAAAACTTATTGAATCTGTTCCGGGCTCCGAAACCATAATACGGTCCCGGCAACACAGGTTTCACATCGAGGTTCATTTTCATAAGCCTTTATTATTTTCAGAAAGCAATTTTCTTTAAAAATTCATTTCTCGGACTTGGGTCCTCGGAATTCGATTTCCGGCATTCGCCCAGGTCCCATATTTTCCTACGGACCTTTCGGGACCGCCAAATCATGGGTTCGGGTCCGTTTACCAAAAACGTTGACCAAAGTCAACTTTATTCAATTAATTATCATAAATTCAACTCTTTATCAAGTTTCCACACAAAGGCTTCCCGACTTCGTGCCTGGGATTCGCACACACATCGAGCTAATACTAACGGAGGCTTTCAGGGCCTCTGAACACAGTCATAATTAAATTTACATAAGATGACCTTTTGGGTCATCACACCAGACATTTGCCAAGTTTCAAGCCGAGTCAGGTTTTTACGAGGGTGAGTGCAGGAAGCTTACTTCGGAGGTCTTCGAGCTCAGAGGCTGCTTCAATGGGAAATAAGAGGAGCTCCGCAGTCTTTGGGCTTGTTTGGAGGGGGCATCCAGAGAGAGGACTTGCCTTATTGAGCAGGTAACATAACTTCTTTCCATTTCTGTCTGCATGGTGCCACGATCCATCCCGGACAGTTTCTTTGCAGTTTGAAAAGAAAGATGCTCTGATGAAGAAGGAAATCCAAGCCCAGGGTGCCGAGATTCTCGAACTCAAACGGCACGTGAGTGAGATGCCTGCCAAGAGGGGCACTCTTCAGAGGAAGGTGACCTTGTTTGAGAACAAACTTCATTATGTGAGGGTGGAGTGCGTTAGATACAAATATTGTCTCGCCGAATCGGCCGTCGGGTTATCCGCAACCGGAACTGAAGCCAAGACACTTATTTCCTCGTACAAAGATGACACCATTGTAGCGAATGATCATGCCAAGAAGGTGTCCGAAGAGGCCGACTTACAACTGGCTCGAGCTGTGAAGCATGCCTGCTTGAAATCTCGGAGGCATGCCGTCGATTATATTTGCGCTAGGGGCATTGATCTTATTGCTGAGATTGAGAGGGTGAAACCACTGAAAGAGGAGGCTGCTGCCTTGATTACTTCTGAGGGTGAATCGACAGATGTCTCAGAACATGGTGGTGATGAAGGCGAAGTCCCCGAGGGGAAAGAGGTCGTTGGAGACCTTGGGGCTGAAACTAGAATCGCTGAGGGCATGACCTCCCAGTAGGCCGCCGAAGACACAGCTTTGGTGGCGGATTAGTTTTATGTTTGTTTCTTCTCTGCATGGGCTTAGGGCATGAGTCATGTAAATATGTTCCTTCAATTTTTCTATGTATATAAGATGCCTTTTATCTTTTGTTTTCGCTTTTGCGTTTTCCGCTAGATTGCAAGGCTTACTAGATCTCCATGGCCAAGGGATTTGAACCTTCGGGTTTCAGTCCCCGAATCGAGTCTTGGACTACGTTCTTCGGCCCCCGAGTCTTTTAAATTAGCCCTGAGGCCTTTCCGGGCTGGCGTTTATGCTTTCAAAATGTGAGGCCGAAGTGACTTTCAGCTGAGCCGTAGGTTTTATGATGTCAGCCTGGAGGCTACCATGCGTTTGCCTTTAGGCTCTTTTGATAACCGTTTCGAGTTCAGTCCTCGAGTCGGATCATGATCCGGGTTCAATGACACTTAGGTTTTGAGTTAGCCCTGAGGCTTTTTCAAGCTGGCGTCAAGGCTCTTATGCATTTTTAGTTAATCTTTTCCGGGCTCAGTCTACGAGTCGGATTATGGCTCGAGCTCATCGAAACATCAGGTTTGGATCAGCCTGGGGGATTTTACGCTAGCTTCAAGGCTCTTAGGCGTTTTAGTTAACCATTTCGGGCTCAATCCCCGAGTCGGTTTACGGGTCGGGCTCATCGACCCTTCAAGTTTTGGATTAACCTGGAGGTTTTTCAGTCTTGCTTCAACGCTCTTACGCATTGGGTCAAAATGAGCTTTAGTACGAATATATTCTCTGTCGCTTCTTTTTTGAAGATCTTGTGTTCGCGCGACTCTTCGACGGTCCAAAAAGGACCTCGATTATGAATCGTTATATGGCGACAAATGGACACCTCGGAAGTTTTGACCTATGACTGAATTATCTCGAGCCTTTTCATTGTTTGGAGCTGACATGAAAATGATCGAAGCTCTTTTTTCGAGCCTACATGAAAATGTTCGAAGCTCTTCCTCGAGAGCCGACATGAAAATGTTCGAAGCTCTATGTTGCTTACACTAAAGGCAGCATGATTTTAACCGGTTCTTTCCGAAATAATTTCAAAGGATTTGATTTTATGGTGATAGTCGGGCCTCCCTGAATTGCATTTGTTGGGCCGGAGTCTATCGACCGGAGTCGTGCAGGTTTTGGATGAAACCTTTCAACCGGAGTCGTCTTGTTTTGGCCGAAGCCATTAGCCCTCGAATATCGTATCCTAGGCATCTACATTCGAGGGTATGCTTTTATTAGGGGTCTTACAAGTTCGAATATATAGCATTGGCTTATAATTCGAGATTGGGACTTGTTATTTAGATCTGCCCATTCGGGGCCGTATGATCTAGGTCATACCCGTAGGACTTATAGATTTGATTATGTCCTGAGGACTTGTGGTTTAGGAACTTCCCTCGGATTATTTTTGGGCTCGAGGTTACCAATTCGGGATTTACTGCCTCACTTGTGTTTTTGTGCCAGTCCCCAAGTGCTCGGGAATTCTTTGGCTCTAGAGCCATTATTGGTGATGAGAAATCCTTTTGAAGGCGCAAAGCTTGTATAAAAGATGCTTCTTTTGATTATTCGGTACATGTGCACACATTTTTCACTGTTGAGGTCTCGATCATCCTACGCAGGCACGATTCTCTTGACCGTTTGGCCTGTTACATTATCCTCCTATCGAGACATTCTTCGATAGTTTCTCCTAGGGGGAGGGTATGCTCCCCAGCATTCGAGGTTGATTGGAGAGGAGCCTTGAATACTTTTCAGAGCTACATTTGGATAGCACATAAATTTTGCCTCGTTAAAAACCTTGCTGGTAAAAACCCTTTTTAGGGATAAAAACCCGATTGAAGGAAAAGAGTGCAACGTACGCTCCCATATCCCAGGGGTCTTCCAAATTCATGGGTGTTTTGATGTCTTCTGCTAGGTATCTGCAGAAGTTAGTTCGGAACATATGAATGAAAAGGGGAGCATAGTTTTACCTTAGCAGCTGTAACGCCCAATCATAGATGTGTTCAAGTCGTTTAGAGACTGTTCGCCTATTATGACTTCGATACTGTACAACTTCTGGCTGACTTTTCCAAGGGCGCGGCACGACCCTTCCCAGCTCGGGCCTGACTCAATCCTGTTTCAATAGGGTTTTGGATATTTTAGGACGGCCTTTCTTAAGATCGAGTCCGTGACTCCGAAATGTCGGCGAGTTGCTTTTGTCTTTACTACTTCGGTCGATGTTAAGAGCTCGGACCTGGCCGCTAGAAAGGACAGCGTTCTTTCCATGCTTCATTTTGGAGTCGTTTGGCATCCCCGTGGGATATTAGAGTGGAATTCCCCTCTGTCTTCCGTTTGACTTTTCTGGCTCCCTAGAACTCAAGGATTCAGTGGTACGAGTTTCAAATTTTTGGATGACATTTCGGCCCTCGGGCTCAGCCAGATTATTAGTGTAAGGGTGATAAGACGCTGGTAGAACTCTCCGAGCTTCATGATATTTTGGAGACCCTTTCTTCCGATTGGCTGCTTCCCACTATTTGCAGGATCTGCGATGCGGGTTGGTCCGCCGAGGCCGCATATGGTCCTGCACAAAGTGACCAACTTCTTCTCTCTTCAAGGGCCTACGCTTCTCCCCACTTTGAGAAATAGTTAGCCATAAAATCGAGTGAGTATGGATTTACGTGGCGTTGTAGGTAGAGGCCCGATGATGTCTACCTTCAGCTACATGAATGGGTGCGGTGACAGGGCCGTTTCAATTATCCATTTGGTCAGGAAAAGGGGTGCCAGGATGCTCCCGCAGGTTCCTTCGTGGCTTTATGAAGTGAATTACCTATGTCATCAGTTAAACGAGTGGGAATCAAGCAATCTTAATTCTCGTGGGCCCTTAGTTCCTTTATGTCTTTGGGTAATCCCTCGATCTTTAAATAGCCATTGTATGCATCTCCCTTATTTTGTGTCAGACTGAAGTGGTCGACTTCAGACCTGCAGTCATAACGTCGCACTCGGCTTCCTTGTTAGTTGGTCTTATGGTTTTTGTAGATTGTCCAATTATACCGCCCGTAGGCGGCCTCAGAATCATGCCAAGCCCGACCCCTTTCTTGTTTGAGACCCTCATAGGAACGAAATTCGTATCCCTGGAGATACAGCCGTTTGCATTGGAGGTTCCTCCTCCACTTGGGGTAGGCGCAAGTCGGCGGGAAAACCCGTCCAAGTTTTGAGTTTCAGCAGCCCACTCGGGCTGACAACTCAATAACATCCCTTGAATTTTGTGGCCCAAATGGCCAGTCGACCCGATAACTTGGGCCCATGCGATATACATTGAAGTAAATATATTGCTAAAGTGTGAATATAATTGCACAAAAAAAAATGTTTTTGATTTCGGGGCATACCAGCTGACGCATAAGTTGCGTTTTTCGGAAGAAGATACTTGGCTTTTAGTAGATTGGGAATTGCGTACCTCGTTCTCGGAGGACGCCTGCTATACCCCGGACTGAGGTTTTCTTACCTTGCCGCTTTTTTTGATCTCAAACTAGTCCCGTCGTCGCTGCAGATATTTTTATTTGTTTGGTCAAAGTTCTCTAAGAAACGTCGGTCCCGCTAACGGTTGCGCGGTCAATGTGTTGTGGTTTCCCCTCTTCTCTCCTTCAAGCCTCTTTTCTTCCCTTGGTGCATTTTATAGCTCGACTGCCGACAAATTCTCGGAGCTACCTACAATCTTCGATCTTATGGCCATGCACACCATGGAATTCGCACACTAGATTAGGGTTTCTTCACGAAGGGTCTGACAATATGGGCCTGGGCCATCTGGTGTCCCTTATTTCAACCATAGCCGCTACAACATTTGTAGCGACAGTGGTGAAGCTGCATTCGGGTGCTCCCGCCGGTTCTGGGTATCTATTGATTCTAGCTTTGCTCGCCAATCCTTGGGGGGTACGACCTCTGTCTTCCCTTCTACTGGTTTGGGGTATGTTGCTTATCATGGTGTCTCTCTGATTCTTGACATAAGGTTGATATCTTACCCAGTTCAACTTCGTCTCTCTCTCTTTGGGAACATTGATTCTATCCTCTTCACGAGGCCCTCGAGCGTCTTTATAATAACGAGGTTGGTTCCCAATGCCACCGCACTGGAGACTTTTTGATGATTTTGCAGTTGAGAAATAGCTTCTTGCTGTGCCTGCAGCATTTTGAAGATCATACGGAGGTTGAATTCTTCTTTCTTTCGTGCGATGGTTCCCTGCGCTTTGCGCCGAGCCTCCCAGTGCGCATCCCTACCGGGGTCTGAACTGGTATCATCGTGTTGGGCGCTTCCTGAGTCTGCATCCACAGGAGTTAGTTCCGGTGTTCTATTGCGGCCTTGCATCGGTATACCAACTTCGGGACGGTTATACCATTCTCCCCAAAGTCCTCAGAGCTGCTACCTTCGTATGTATTCGCTGAATCAGACATTTCGTCCTGAAACCAAAGATTCTTGGACAAAAAAAAGTGTAAAAAATATAACTTGCATTTGTAAGCAAACCAACACTAAAATAGTCACTATTATTTTTAGCCCCACGGTGGGCGCCAAACTGTTCACCTGAAAAATGGTAATTACAATTATATTTGATTATGTGGTTCTCAAAATATGCGATTTATTTTAATGCTAGTTTTTAGGCAGTTGATTCTAAGTGAGATTGAAGCAGGTAGATTAAAAGCAGTAAGAAATTTAAAATAAGCAAACCGAGAGGCCTCAAATCGGGGGTCCGATGGTGGCCTCGGGGGGATCCTTGAGGTCAAAGCTCGGGGTTATCGTTGGAGGATCGATGAGGCGATAAGAACTTTATAGGCTTTGAGGTGTACTGTTTATGATCAATAATGAGCTATAAATGAAGAAAAATTAATGAAATGCAATGGCTCTCCTACTTGCTAAAGGATTTACATGTGTCAATTCCTCACCCATTCCTTCTCTTTTGTGACAACTCTTCATACTCTGCTTCCACCTTATTCCTTTCAAGGTTGCACCTTGTCGTAAGTTCTCGCCGTCTCCAATGCGTGCTTCTTCAGTATTTCCTCAGAGAGACAATAGGGAGTGTTTGAGTAAAGAAGCAGAAAATGTTCTTGTTCCTTGTATTGAATATGTTGTCAAAACAATAAGAGTCCCGTTTATATAGGAGGGGGAGTCCCAACGTAGTACATTTAACATTTATTACAAAAGGGGATAGCTGGTATAGCTTTTTGACAGACTAGTATAGACTTGTGCTACTTTGCAGGCATTTGTCAGCCCTAGTCCCTTTTCCTCGGGAATCACGCACTTTTATAAACGGACCTCGGCCTTCTCCTTGCTTCGAGGTATGCGGATCCCTTAGTGCCACCATTCGAGGAAATTCTCCCGAAGCCGCACCTTGGATTTATTCTCGATGCCGTAGGACACCTCGAAATCGACCGAGCCCGATTTCGACCGTATATATGCTCGTAAGTTGCTTCTGAATTGAAATTTTAGTTGTCTCCCTAGTGGTACCCTCTTTTATTTCTTCAACACTTATACGGTACCTTTAACTACCCAACATTCTATCTTAACATTACTCAAGGATCATGATGACTTAATATCTGTGAGACTGAATTCCCTATGTTGGGTTTCATTACGTTTATCTTGCACGATCGGTTGATTATCTATGACCTCTTGTTTAGCTATAACTAGTCTCTTTCTGAATCAACTACAGATTACTCGTTGGTCCACTCTTATATATGTGTTTTATGTAGCGCCTCTTGGGTTATGTCCTTTGTCTTAACTTACCTCTCGTACGAGATCCTTATGTATCAAGTTTTCATTTCAACTTATTTATCAATATCATCGAGTGTGAAACCCTTATTGATTCTCCCCAAAATCATGCTTGCATAATGTTCTGGAGTCATATTATATATGTAACATCTTAATAAATGCAATCTCATTCCTTTCACCTTTTTACCACATTTTTCCTTTACCATTCGATATTTACCTCTTCATCTTTGGCATTTTATTTTCCATATCTTCACAAACATATTACGTGCCTTGCGGTAACCCTTCTACACCAGGTATAATTGAATTTCTTATGCATAAGGGTGACACCTGGCGTAACTGGCACATTTAGTCCCTTAAGCTAATCTCTTCTCATAGTGCTTGCTTTAGGGAAGCATTTTCATGAATGACCTTTAAAGGTTATTCTTCTGTTGTCCATTCTATTATTGTCCAAACACGATCTCTAAAATTCTCACAATGCCGACTATTACCAATTCCCTCGATCCCTAATTCATGTTCGATTTTTTTTCACTATCCCTTACTAATTTCTATTACTCGGGGGTCTAACTTTTCCTCCTGGTAATCGCGTTGGACTCACCGACTCATTTCACGAAATGAGGATATGACTTTAAGGACTATACATTTTATTGGCTCAAGGCATGTCTCCTCTTGTCTTTTCCTTCACTTGACTATAGACTATGTCATCCTGTCATATTTTGATTTACCGTTATCACTCATTTATCACATCTTACTCATAATGCTTCATTTACTCTCTTCTTATTTTCATGCTAATATCTTTGTCTATTACCTTATTCTGAAACATCAACAAAACAGACTTTCGGTTTTAGAACCCTTTGCACCATCTCATTGGCTCTTGGGTGGACTAACATTCACTTTTTACTAGGGGTAGGAGTCATCCTAAGGTAAATATTCATCCGTCCTAGGATTCCAATGCCTATCTTCTAAACTTTCTGACATTCTAGAGTGCTACATCTGGCTATCTCCCAATGAGAACTATAACCTTGTCCTGCACTACCCTCTGTTGAAACCCAATTATTCCTCAAAATTATTTTAATTTTGCATATATGCCTTCAAAATAAGGGTTTCATAGCAATTTGTATTTTTCTAAAATTTTCCCATATTTATTAATTTATTTTTTAATTTATCCAGTTTATAATACAGTTACAAAATTGCATTACCAATGAGTTCAAAATATTTCCTCACTTAATGTATTATTTTTGGTCCTGTTGAGACCAAATTATTTCACAATTAGCCAAATTTGCACTCTTTGGCTATAATTGCAGTAACTTTGCAATTATGGCCTAATCATATGTTTTTATACTATTTTTTATCCAATAATCAGTCATTTGTATTTTTTAAATACTAATTAATCATTTTTAGTTTAATTTACTAAGTATCAATTTCATTTTTCACAATTATTAGCTATTTTTATAAATTGTTTATCTAGTTTAATTAAGTATTTAACAGCTAGCCCTTTTTATTTAAATTATAACCTCAATCGAATTTGACCCCTAACCCAATTAAATAAACCTAATACCCAAGCCCAAATCTAACACCACCCGGCCCAAGCACCTGTTTACTCTGAACCGTTGATTAATCTCAATCACGGTCCAGATCGCCTATTACCATAATTAACCTAAGACTACCACCCCCTCTGTCTCTCATTCTTTACCTCTCATATCAGCCGTCTCTCTCAACTCTCTCTCGTCCCTTCAACTCCCTCTACTGAACCTGGCCCTTCTCCGGCCGCCTCCTTGCCGGAATCCATGGCGATCCTACCATCTACCAGCCTTATGGCTCCCACCTTGAATGTGTGTCACTGTTTTGAGGCCTTCAAGTGAGCCAGAGGAGGTCCACTCACCTCTACAATCTCATGCCATTTTTTCGGCCGTCCATGGCCGTCTGAGTAAGATCTTTACACTTTCCGGTTGAAACGGGTAAGATTTTGAATTTTTCTTCTCCTCTTTGGGTTATCTCCTTGAAACCCTAACTTCTAGAAAACTTCTGATTTTTCCAGTTCTATAACAGATCTATTCATATATCGAGTTGTTTTGATGTTTTCTTCAAAGGTTTTTCATTTTCCCTAAAACGATTTTTGTCTACTAAACTAGGGTTCCTGAAACCTTTTTCAAAATAGCTTTTATTTCTGATTTCTAGCCTTATTATATGATTCTCATCATGTTTATCATTATCTAAGCCTTTTCTCTTTTGGTCTGATTTATTTTTACTAAAAGCCCTAGGTTTTCGGTTTTTAACTCTATATTCTGAGTATGTCTTTGATGATACGTTTGTGCATGTGTTTGATTCTCATGAGCTTCCTAAGTCTCTATGGTTTTACCCTAGTCTGCTGATTCTTTGTTTCTTACACTTATGTTGTGCTTGTCTTATTGATCTCTCTAATTGTAGCTATCCTTGCTAACTGTGAGTATTAGGGTTTTGCTCTTGTCCTGTCGATTATACCATATTTTGCTAAGTCTTTCGATTACTTACTATGCCCTACGTGAATCCCCAATTTGTGCTTCTGTTTTTTTTCCTGATGAGTGTCTATGCCATTAAATCAGTACTATTTTGACACTTTGAATCTTTGAATGATTGTGATTAGTACTTTACTGTTTTTATGCAATATTCTCTACTGACTTTGAGTATTTCCTTACTTGTGTGATATTTTCCTTAATTGAAGATGATTCCCTGTGATTGGAATCTCACTTGAGGGTCCTCTTATTGATTTCTAGAATTAAACTATGTCTTGCCTTATTTCTATGAATAAACCTGTTGTCCAATTAATTCTTATACATTTTCCTTAATTGGTATATCTTGTATTTTATCTTAATTGCATGCTATATACATTTACTTCTCCTTATGTGGTAAAATCAGTTCCTCAATTGATTTCTTTCCTTGTTTATCACTGTTTGTATCCGTTTGAACTATGACTCCTTAATTCAAGGAAGTCTTAACCTTAATTTGATCCTAATTGTGATGACCCAAAAAGGGTCATCTTATGAGAACCTAATTTTTGACTATGTTCTGAGGCCCCGAAAGCCTCTGTTAATCTCACATTGATGTGCGTGCGCAGCCCGGGCGCATTGCCGGGAAGCTTTTTTGTGAAAACTTGATTAAGAGTTAAATTTGTGATAATTAATTGAATAAAGTTGACTTTGGTCAACATTTTTGGTAAACGGACCCGGATCCGTGATCCGACGGTCCCGGAAGGTCCGTAGGAAAATATGGGACTTGGGCGTATGTCCGGAATCGAATTCTGAGGACCCAAGTCCGAGAAATGAATTTTTAAAGAAAATTGTTTTATGAAAATATTATAGGCTTATGAAAATGAACCTTGATGTGAAACCTGTGCTGCCGAGCCCGTATTATGATTTCGGTGCCCGGAACAGGTTCAATATGTGTTATATAAGTTATCTGTGAAATTTGGTAAGAAACGGACTTGATTTGATTGGTTTTGGATCAAATGAGGAAAATTGGAGTTAATGAAGTTTTGAGGTTTTTAAAGAATTTGAAAATTTTGGCTTGAAAGGTGAGTTTATGTTCTCGAGGTCCGAATGAAATTTCGAGACCGGGAATAGTTCCGTTGTGTCATTTATAACTTGTCTGCAAAATTTGAAGTCATTCCGAGTAGTTTAGGCCGGTTCGGCGCGTTGAAGTGAATTCTAGAATTTCAAAGTTCTTAAGTTTGATTAATTTGGTTTGGGGTTTGATTTCGAGTTCCGTTGTTGTTTTACATGTTCCGGAAGTTCGAGTGAGTCTGTATCATGAATACAGACTGGCCGGTGCTTTTGGATGGGGTCCCGAGGGGCTCGGGGGTGTTTTAGACCCCCGAGAGCTAAGTTGCAAAATGAAAAAAAATCTGCTATCTGGTTTCCTTTTATGCGATCGCAGAAGGTGGGTTGCGATCGCGGAGAAGGATTTTGCTAGGCTAGTGATTGTTCACTGCGATCGCAGCCTCCCCTTCGCGATTGCAGAGGTCTAGGTTCCACACCTTCGCGATCGCAGCCCGTTTCTTGCGATCGCATAGAGTCGCGTCTGGGCCGGGCGAGTTTGTTCTTCGCGATCGCAGGACCCTTGCCGCGATCGCAGAGGTCTTGCCAGTTGTTCTTCGCGATCGTAGGACCTCTGCCGCGATCGCAGAGGTATGGCCAGTTGGCCTTCGCGATCGCAGGCCCCTTGTCGCGATCGCAGTGAAGGAATCACTAGGTAGTTTTATAAAATATGAGACTTAGCCTTGTTCCTCCATTTTCATCTTTCTCTTCAAGATTTTAGAGAGATCTTCAAGGGACCTTCCACCACTGCCATTGAGGTAAGTAAATTCCATAGTTTTACTAGTTTCAAACACTAATCCCTAGTTAAATTCACTACTAAATTATCTAAAATCATAGAATTAGGTAGTAATTATAGGGTTCTTGAGGATTTTGTAATTTTCCATTTTAGGCCATGAAATCAAGTAGAAATCACACCTTAATGATCCTTAGGCTATAGGTGAGTGATCCCTTCGAGAATTTTCGGAATTTGACCATGAGAGGCCGGGGTTGGAAATTGGGAATTCTTAAAAAATGGCGATTTTAATGAATAACTAAGATAAGTTATCACATTGTACATGCATTGATGTTATTGTATATCTTTTGACTAGTTGCGAGTCCTCGGGTATAGAATTTGGAGTTTCAGACGCAATTGTGGTCCGAGGGGTAGATTAGAAACAAGATGAGTCTCCTTTCTAACCTTGTAAGAGAGAATTGTCCCTATAGGTGATGTATATGCTATGTGTAACTTGTTTTGGGGCTACGTACGCGCCAAGTGACGAGAGTCCATACGTAGCGGCTATTATTGTTATGTCCGGGTAGTTAGGCCCACATCATGCCTTGTATGTTTTTCCTGTAATGCCGTAAATATGTTTCTTAGGAATGCTTGATATGTCTTCTTTGTAATACTTCATATGATTTATTGTAATGCCATATGTACTACGAAATTATGTTTTGCATCGCATTATTCTTCTGAGGCTTTATTGAAAAGAAATTGAAATATATCGGATCGGGTCGTACGCCACGTCAGTGTTGAAAAGAAATTGAATTGAATATGGGATCGGGTCGTACGCCACGGAGAGTGTAGAAAGTACCTTATGGGAGCGGGCCGTACGCCACGACGGATCTAAGAATTTGTAATTTTTGTTTCATTCGGTGGTCTTACTCTTGAAAGTGCTTTATTGTTTAAGTTCAGTAGCTGTTTGGATTTTTCTGCTTTTAGTATATGTACTTGTTGCTTATTTCCCTGACATGCCTACTGTATTTCATCATATTTTATCATATGTTATTACTGCTGGACCTTAGTGAGTATCGAGTCGACCTCTCGTCACTACTTCTTCGAGTTTAGGCGGGATACTCACTGGGTACATATTTATTTAATATGTACTCATGCTGCATTTTCCTTTCCTGTACTTGACTGTACATGTCTGGAGGCTGGCACGTCTGACTATCAGGCCGGTGATGGATATTGACAGCGTGGTCATACTTCACGGTGAGCTGCTTTCCCGGCGACTTTCTAGCAGCACCCTGGAGCTCGTTTGTTGTATTCCTCAGTCAATTTCATTCAGACGGAGACTCTCTATATATTGTAGTCATTGTATATTCAGTAGTTGCCCATGACACTCGTGACACTAGTTCCTGGCACACACGCGTAGTGTATTTATATTGTTGGGGTTTTGGGATATATATCCATGTGTATGCTATATCTCGGCTTTGTATCTACTATGACTTACTTTCGCTCAAGGCTAGTATCATATTAGTTGTTATAACCGGTAATCTCTGACTTGTTTGATTAGATGGGAAGTGTAGCACTTGGTGTAGTTTGCATTGGCTTGCCTAACCCCGTCGTTGGGCGCCATCACGACTCGGATTAGGATTATGGGTCGTGACAACGTGGTATCAGAGCACTAGGTTCACGTAACTCTCACGAGTCACGAGCAGGCCCAGTAGAGTCTTGCGGATCGGTACAGAGACGTCTATACTTATCTTCAGGAGGCTATGGGGTGTTAGGAAACATCCCTTTATTCATATCCTGTCGTGAAATCTATGATGTACTCAAACTTATTCTTCTATTCTCTCACAGATGGTGAGGATGCGTGCATCCAATGTTCCTGGTCCGGGAGAGGCCGCTGCCTCAGCTGCCCAAGGTTGGGGTAGAGGCAGGGGAAGAGCACCTGCTTGAGGCAGGGGACGAGGGCGTCCCAGAGCTACGCTAGTGGCACCACCAGAGGACCCTATTATAGAGGAGCAGGATGAGAGGCCTCCAGTAGCACCTGCTCCAATGGATTTCATGAGGGGCCAGGCTTCCAAGAGGTCATGGGCCGTATGCTGAGATTCATGGACACTATTTCTAAGGCTGGTTTATTTCCAGTCGACCCTGCTACTTTGCAGGCGGGAGGGGGAGTCCAGACTCCTACCGCTCAGGCCATAGGTCAGACAGCAGCAGCATGTCATACCCTGGGCACACCGCCTGTGGGAGGGGTTCAGCCCGTAGTAGCAGCCCCAGAGCCCAGGCTAGTTGCAAAAGGTGACCAGCAGAAGATGTTGGATAGATGGACTCGACTTCGCCCTCAAGGCTTCGAGGGTGAGCGGGGAGAGGATGCTCAGGATTTTATTGACAGGTGCATGGATAAACTACACAACATGAGGATTTTGGAATCCTATGGAGTGGATTTCACTACATTTCAGTTAGAGGGCATAGCTCGCAGGTGGTGGCAGTCCTATATTATTAGCAGGCCAGCAGATTCTCCTCCTGTCACTTGGGATCAATTCGCTCAGTTATTTCTTGACAGATACATTCCACATTCTGAGAGGGAGGAGCTACGGGGTCAGTTTGAGCGACTAGAGCAGGGGCAGATGTCAGTGACTGATTATGTGGCCAGATTTTCTGAGTTGTCTCGCCATGCCCTTATGATATTTCCTATTGATGCTGAGAGGGTGTGACGGTTTGTGGCAGGCTTGCATCCAGGTATTAGGGCCTCTATGGCCATAGAGGTAGAGATGGGAACCCCATACTAGCTTGTAGTCGAGATAGCTCGACAGATTGAGGGTTACCGTATGAGGAGCAGGGAGCAGGGTCAGCCAGGTCAGCAAGACAATAAGGCCAGGTTCACAAGTGACTTTAGGGGTGCTCCAGCTAGGGGTAGAGGTCAGTTCGGAGGTGGCCAGTTCAATAGGCCCTACTATTCAGCACCTCCACTACCTCCCCAGGGTATTTCAGCGAGGCCTCAGTTCGGCGCTATGCCAGAGCATTCCTATCATCCCCCAGCCACCCAGGGTGCACCCATCAGTTATTCCAGTCATTAGAGATCCTCTAGTTCCTATTTCAGTTCTTTACCAAAGTGTTCACACCGCCCTCCAGCTATTCAGGGTTCTTCCTCTTTCGGGCACTGGGCTGTAGCACCAGGAGGTTATTTCGAGTGTGGGGAGCCGGGTCATACGTGGAGGTTTTGTCCCAAGTATCGGGGCAAGGCAGTGTAGCAGAGTTATCAGCCTAGGAGTTCAGCACCAGTAGTCTGGCCGGCCCGAGGTGGGGGACAGGTCGGCGGGGGTCATCCTAGAGGGGGAGGCCAGTCAGGAGGAGGTCAGTTAGTTCCTGTTCACTCTAGGGGTGTTCAGTCTGCAGGAGCCTCAGCCAGATTTTATGCCATTCCGGCCAGATCAGATGTCGTGGCCTCAAACGCCGTGATCACAGGTATTATCTCAGTATGTGGTAGGGAGGCTTTGGTACTATTTGATCCAGGATCCACGTATTCATATGTTTCCGTACTATTTTCTCATTTTCTGGATATCCATCGTGAATCCTTGGGTTCTCCTATATATTTTTCCACTCCTGTGGGTGATTCTGTGGTAGTAGACCGAGTCTACCAGTCTTGTGTGGTCACTTTCTGCAGTATCGATACCAGAGCAGATCTTTTATTGCTGGATATGATTGATTTTGAGGTTATCTTGGGCATGTATTGGCTATCTCCTTATCATGTTGTGTTAGATTTCCATGCCAAGACAGTCACTTTAGCCATGCCTGAGTCGCCTAGACTAGAACGGAGAGGTTCTTCAGTTAGTGCCTCCAGCCGGGTTATTTTCTTCATAAAGGCTCGACATATGGTCGAGAAGGGTTGTTTGGCTTACCTTACTTATGTGCGGGACACCACCACCGAGTCTCCTACCATTGATTCAGTGCCTGTTGTTAGAGAGTTTCCGGATGTGTTTCCTTCGGATCTTCCAGGTATGACTCCTGATCGAGATATAGACTTCTGTATTGATTTGGCCCCAGATACTCAGCCTATCTCCATCCCCCCTATCGTATGGCTCCTAAGGATCTGAAGGAGTTGAAGGAGCAGCTTGAGGAGTTGTTGTCCAAGGGGTTCATCAGGCCGAGTGTGTCGTCGTGGGGTGCTCCAGTCTTATTTGTGAAGAAGAAGGATGGGTCTATGCGGATATGCATTGACTACCGCCAGCTGAATAAAGTAACCATCAAGAATAAGTATCCTCTACCGCGCGTCGACGATTTGTTTGATCAGTTACAGGTAGCTCGCGTGTTTTCTAAGGTTGACTTGAGATCGGATTATCATCAGCTGAGGATTCAGGCTTCATATGTTCCGAAGACTGCATTTCATACCATATATGGCCATTATGAGTTCCTGGTGATGTCCTTTGGTTTGACTAATGCCCCCGCATCCTTCATGGACTTGATGAATAGGGTATTCAGGCCGTATACTGATTCCTTCGTCATCGTCTTCATTGATGACATGTTGATTTATTCGCGGAGCCTGGGTGAGCATGAGCAGCACTTGAGAGTTGTGCTCCAGACCTTGCGGTAACAGAAGTTGTATGCTAAGTTCTCCAAGTGTGAGTTCTGGTTAGATTCTGTGGCATTTTTAGGGCATGTGGTATCCGGAGAAGGTATCAAGGTTGATTCTTCTGAGGCTTTATTGAAAAGCAATTGAAATATATGGGATCAAGTTGTACGCCACGACAGTGTTGAAAAGAAATTGAATTGAATATGGGATCGGGCCGTACGCCACGACGAGTGTAGAAAGTACCTTATGGGAGCGGGCCGTATGCCATGGCCGATCTAAGAATTTGCGATTTTTTTTTTCATTCGGTGGTCTTACTCTTGAAAGTGCTNTGCTTATTTCCCTGACATGCCTACTGTATTTCATCATATTTTATCATATGTTATTACCGCTGGACCTTAGTGAGTATTGATTCGACCTCTTGTCACTACTTCTTAGAGTTTAGGGGGGATACTCACTGGGTACATATTTATTTAATATGTACTCATGCTGCACTTTCCTTTGTTTTCTGTACTTGACTGTACAGGTCCGGAGGCTGGTACGTCTGACTATTAGGCCGGTGCTGGATATTGACAGCGTGGTCATACTTCACGGTGAGCTGCTTTCCTGGCGACTTTCTAGCAGCACCCTGGAGCTCTTTTGTTGTATTCCTTTGTCCATTTCATTCATACGGAGACTCTGTATATATTGTAGTCATTGTATATTCAGTAGTTGCCCATGACACTCGTGACACTAGTTCCTGGCACACACGCGTAGTGTATTTATATTGTTGGGGTTTTGGGATATATATCCATGTGTATGCTATATCTCGGCTTTGTATCTGCTATGACTTACTTTCGCTAGAGGCTAGTATCATGTTAGTTGTTATAATTGGTAATCTATGACTTGTTTGATTAGGTGGGAAGGGTAGCACTTGGTGTAGTTTGCGTTGGCTTGCCTAACCCCGTCGTTGGGCGCCATAACGACTCAGATTAGGATTCTGGGTCGTGACACTAATTGGGATTTACTCCTATAATTATGTTGAGCTATTACTTGTTACCATATTTTTCTCTTCCTATTTTCAACTATATATACAAAGCTAAGTGAATAGATAAATTACAAAGCTAAGTGAAGAGAACGAAATCCAATACATCGCATAAGCCCCAAAACCGGGAGTCACAAACTCATGAACTTTCTATAGGAGTGCTAAATACAAAGTTTGAAAGAAAAGTACATAATCCGTCTCAGAAATACTACAAGAAATACAAGACAGAGTAAGGAGGTAGTGATAGAAGAGACGCCAAGGCCCATGAATGTCAGTGGTCTACCTTGAAGTCTCTGAGGTGGACTGAAGGATACTCCCTCAACGATGTCCACTGGGTCCGGCCGCGGGATCTGCACAACAATAATAAGTGCAGTGTAGCATCATTATAATCGACCCCATGTACTGAGTAAGTGCCGAGCCTAACCTCAGCCGAAGTAGTGACGAGGCTAGACTTGACAACAACCGATAACATGTCCTATTCTACAACACATAACATGGAAAAGAGCAAGAAATAGCAGATAAACATGGGGTACAAGAGCAGATAATGGGGTAACAGGTGAGATAAAACAGTCAATTAAGCTTATAGAGGTAACCAAAAAAGGCAATTTAGCAAAGATGCTAATGAAACCAGTATAAATGCCAGAAATGCAAATAATGGCACGACATCACCCTTCGTGCGTTTACTCTTTTGCTCACAATGCGATGTACAACATAAAATGATATGAATCATGGAACGGCATCACCCTTCGTGCTTTTACTCTCTTCCTCACTATGCAATATATGATGTAATAAGTATAAATCATGGCACGACATCACCCTTTGTGCTTTTACTCTCTTCCTCACTATGAAATATATGATGTAATCATTGTAAATCACGGCACGACATCACCCTTCGTGCTTTAAACTCTTTCTCACCATAACAATGACAATTATCAAATGGCAAGGGATGCAGCATAGTGGAAACACAAGTCATAATCACCCGACAAGGGGAATTCTATCAGTCAATATCATAACAATTGCCCGGCAAGGGTCTCAGCTATAACCACTCCTTTCAGATATATCCTTTACAATTCGGCTCTCAATCGAACCATTCACATCACAAGTTTATCAATAAGGATTTGCAACAACAATTAACTTCCAAATAGAGATAATTTCACAATATAATGAATATGGAAGTAATAACAAGAATTTCATCAAAAATAGACTCACGGGTATGCTTGACACACAATACATAGGTACTCGTCACCTCACCTATGCATTGAACATGATAAACACAAAGCACATAGCACACAATACCTATTCCCTCACCAAAGCTAGGCAAGACACTTACCTCGGGTCCAAGAATAGCAATTCAAGCCTCTAATACCGTCTTTCCTTTTGAATTCAACACTAAAAAGACAATATCTAGACATAATTAACTTAAATACGTCAATAATGACTCAATAATTCAATCCCATAGCCTAATTATCCATTTTCTAGCATTCTCCCAAAAATACAAAAAATTGACCCAGGCCCGCTTGGTCCAAACACGAGTCTCGGACAAAAACACGATTACCCATATCCCTACGAGTCCAAATATATGATTAGTTTTGAAATCCGTCCCAAATTGATGTTGAATTACCCGAAATCTCATAAACCCTAACTCTACCCAAAACCCCTAATTTCTACTTTGATTTTAGGATTTTAGGCATAGATTCTAGTGGTTGTTGAAGAAAAATTGAAGAAAATGGAGTTGAAATCACTTACCTATGGAGCTATGGTGATGGAAATCTTCAAAATCGCCTAAGGGGAAGTGGGGAAGAAGAGGTTTGAGAAGAAGTGGGTTAAATCCCGTAAGGTTTTCTGTTTTTGACATCTTAAAATCACTAGGCGAATTTGCCTTTCGCGTTTGCGGGCCACTGGCCGCGTTCGCGAAGGGTTAACTGCTGGGATCTACGCGTTCGCGGAGCCTGGGCCGCTTTCGCAATGGTCTGACTTCCTAAGCCTCCGCGTTCACGAGCCTACGCCCGCGTTCGCGAAGAACAATGCTACCCTGCCCCCCGACCTCACCCTAAACCTACACGTTCGCACCCCTGGGACGCGTTCGCGTAGAAGCACTGTCCAATGCTCAGCGTTCGCGTCTCCCTCTACGCGTTCACGTAGAGTAAAACCCAGGCCACCATAATTTACCCTTCGCGTTCGCGAAGGGTATTACACCAGACACCAGCAAATCATCAAACACACCAGATTTTTCCACTTTGCACACCGCGTTAACTACCCGAAACTCACCTGAGCCCTCGGGCTAAAAACCAAAAACACACACGACTCCCAAATCATCCTACGGACCTATTCATGTATTCAAATCACCAAAATATAATAAAACCAAGGAATTACACTCCAAGACTCATATAATTTTCTTAAAACTTCATAAAGCTCAATCATTCCAATTTTGATATGAAACACGTCATATTAAGTCCGTTTTACACCAAACTTTACAGATAACTCATATAACTTATATTAAACTTGTTCCGGGCTCCGGAACCATAATACGGGCCCGACAACACAATTTTCATCAAAATTCATTTTCAAAAACCTTTATATTTTTCAGAAAATAATTTTCTTTAAAAATTAATTTCTCGGACTTGGGACCTCGGAATTCGATTCCGGGAATACGCCCAAGTCCCATATTTTTCTACGGACCCTCTGGGACCGTCGAACCATGGGTCCGGGTCCGTTTACCAAAAATGTTGACCAAAGTTAACTTTAATCAATTAATTATTAGAATTTCAATTTTTCATTAAGTTTTCACATAAAAGCTTCCCAGCTACACGCCTGGGCTGCGCACACATATCGAGGTGAGATCAACGGAGGCTTTCGGGGCCTCGAAACACAGATTTAGCTAAATTAACATTGGATGACCTTTTGGGTCATCACAATCTCCACCTCTAAAACAAACGTTCGTCCTCGAATGGACATAGAAAGATACTTGAGTCTGAGAAAAGATGGGGATAACGGCTCCGCATATCAGACTCGGACTCCCAAGTAGCTGCCTCAGCAGGCTGACCTTTCCACTGAACACGAACCGAAGGATAACTCTTCGATCTCAGCTAACGAACCTGCCTAGCTAATATGGCTACTGACTCCTCCTCATAACACAAATCCTGGTACAACTGGATACTGTTGAAGTTAGGAACATGGGATGGATCCGCAATATACCTCCTGAGCATAGATACATGAAACACTGGATGCACGGCTGATAAATGCGGTGGCAAGGCAAGTTTGTAGGCCACCTCTCCTACCTTATCAAAAATTTCAAATGGACCAATGTACCTAGGGATCAACTTGCCCTTCTTCCAGAACCTCATCACGCCCTTCATAGGCGACACTCTAAGAAACACCTAATCTCCTATCATGAAAGCCAAATCTCGAACTCTGCGATCCGCATAACTCTTTTGCCTGGACTGAGCTGTACGAAGTCTATCCTGAATAATCTTCACCTTGTCCAAGGCATCCTGGACTAACTCAGAACCCAACAATCTAGCCTCTCCCGGCATAAACCATCTGATTAGAGACCGACATCCCCTACCATACAACGCCTCGTAAGGAGCCATCTGAATGCTCTACTGGTAGCTGTTGTTGTAGGAAAACTCAACTAAAGGAAAGAACTGGTCCCATGAACCACCAAAATCAATGACACAGGCCCGCAACATATCCTCCAAAATCTGAATAGTACGCTAGGATTGTCCGTCCGTCTGAGGATGAAATGATGTGCTCAAATCAATATGTGTGCCCAACTCTCGCTGAAATACTCTCCAGAAATGGGAGGTAAACTGAGTACCTCGGTCTGATATAATGGATAAGGGCACACCATGCAATCGAACAATTTCTCTTAAATATATCTTTGCCAACTTCTCCGATGAATATGAAACTAATACCGGAATGAAGTGCGCTGACTTGGTCAGCCTATCCACAACAACCCAAACCGCATCAAACATCCTCTGAGTCTGTGGGAGCCCAACTACAAATTCCATGGTGATACGCTCCCACTTCCACTCAGGAAGCTGAATCTGCTGCATCAAACCACTGGGTCTCTGGTGCTCATACTTAACCTGCTGACAATTCAAGCACCGAGCTACATAAGCTACAATATCCTTCTTCATTCTACGCCACCAATTATGCTGCCGCAAGCCCTGGTACATCTCTGCGGCACCCGAATGAATGGAATACTGGGAACTATGGGCCTCCTGCAATATCAACTCACGAATGCCATCAATATCGGGAACACAAATACGACCTTGCATCGGGTGTACCTGATATTGGAACCATGGCACGAGAACCCTGATACTGGGAACCACTAGAAGCTCGGGGGAAATACCTAGCAACGTGCCCCAGAACACCACAAAAATGACTCAACCTCTAGTGATATGGCTGGGGACTCTCGAATTGCCCCGGACGACCCTGATAACCACCCTGGTAACTCTGAAGTAGATGTGCTTTGATAGGTGCTAGTGGTGCACTAGTAGGAGTTGGCGGTGCACGGTGAGATACCTGAAGTGCTGACTGAAAAGGTTGGGGTGACTGACCTCTACCGAATGAATCCCTGCCTCCAGATGAGGCTCCACTGAATCTACCAAAGTGACGGGGCTTCTTGTCAGCCCCCTGACCACCACTCTGTGATAAAATCATTTCAATCCTCCTGGCCATATCGACCGCATCCTGGAAGGAAATATTAGTACCTGACTCCCTAGCAATCTGAAGTCTGATAGGCTGGGCCAAACCCTAAATAAATCTCCGAACCCTCTCCCGATCAGTGGGAAGTATCATTAATGCATGCTTGGCTAAGGTGATAAACCTGGTCTCGTACTGAGTGACTCTCATAGAACCCTGCTGGAGACGCTCAAACTGCCTCCGAAGATCCTCTCTCTGAGTAATGGGAATGAACTTCCCCAAGAATACCTCTAAGAACTGAGTCCAAGTCAAAGGTTAAAACCCAGCTGGTATGGTCAAGCAATAATCCCTCCACCAAGTCTTGGCTGCGCCAGATAACCGAAGGGTAGCAAAGTCAACTCCATTGCACTCTACTATGCCCATGTTCCGAAGAACCCCATGGCAGCTGTCCAAATAATCTTGGGGATCCTCTGATGGTGCACCAGTAAAAGTAGCAGTGAATAACTTGGTGAACCTATCCAACCTCCATAGGGCATCTACTGACATAGCTGCTCCCTCAACTGCCGGTGCCACAATACCCAGGTGAGCTACTCCGGCTGTCTGAGGTGCTGGAGTCTGAAACAGAGATAAACCTGCTCTGGGTATGAATAATAGGATTCTGGGTCCCTCCCCCTGCCTGCGAACCAGCTGGTGCAGTAGGAAGAAGACCGTCTTGAGCCGTACTCTCCATGAGTCCCATCAAGCGGACTAGAGCGTCATGAAGAACTGGGGTGGCAATGAACCCCTTCGGACCTGAGCTGGTCCGACTGGAATCGTCCGAGCAGGAACCTCACCGGCATAGTCTACCTGTGGATCCTCTACTGGAGCCGCTGCTCTAGATCTGCCTTGGCCTCTAGCACGGCCTCGGCCTCGGCCCCTCTCAGGAGCTGTAATAAGAGGATCAGGCTGCTGATCGGTCGATGAGGAAGCACGCGTTCTCGCCATCTGCGAGAGAGTAATTAGAGACTCAATTAGTATTTAGAATTCAATTGGCACGATAGAGAATGAAAGATGTGGAGTTATTCCTAACTTTTCAGCCTCTGGGGCATAAGTACAGACGTCTCCGTACCGATCCCTCAGACTCTACCAAGTTGTCCGTGAGTTGTGAGACCTAAGCAACCTAGAGCTCTGATACCAACTTATCACGACCCAAAAACCCCCTACAGGCCGTGACTGCGTCTAACGTTGAACCCGCTAGACAAGCCAACATGTACAGTTACACTAACTTGATAACACATAACAAACAGAATAAACTAGAATCAGTTTGTAATTTTTAACAGCGAAAATAGATAAATTTCAAAGCTAAGTGAAGAGAAGAAAATCCAATACATCGCATAAGCCCCAAAACCAGGAGTCACAAACTCACGAACTTTCTGTAGGAGTGCTAAATACAAAGTCTGAAAGAAAAGTACATAATCCGACTCAGAAATACTACAAGAAATACAAGACAGAGTAAGGAGGTAGTGATAGAAGAGACGCCAAGGCCCACGAACGTCAGCGGTCTACCTTGAAGTCTCTGAGGTGGACTGAAGGATACTCCCTCAACGATGTCCACTGGGTCCGACCACGGGATCTGCACAACAATAAGAAGTGCAGTATAGCATCATTACAACCGACCCCATGTCCTGAGTAAGTGCCGAGCCTAACCTTGGCCGAAGTAGTGACGAGGCTAGACTTGACAACAACCGATAACATGTCCTATTCTGCAACACATAACATGGAAAAGAGCAAGAAATAGCAGATAAGCATGGGGTACAGGAGCAGATAATGGGGTAACAGGTGAGATAAAACAGTCAATTAAGCTTATAGAGGTAACCAAGAAAGGCAATTTAGCAAAGATGCTAATTAAACCAGTATAAATGCCAGAAATGCAAATAATGGCACGACATCACCCTTCGTGCTTTTACTCTTTTCCTCACAATGCGATGTACAATATAAAATGATATGAATCATGGCACGGCATCACCGTCGTGCTTTTACTCTCTTCCTCACTATGCAATATATGATGTAATCAGTGTAAATCATGGCACGACATCACCCTTCGTGCTTTTACTCTCTTCCTCACTATGCAATATATGATGTAATCAATGTAAATCATGGCACGACATCACCCTTCGTGCTTTACACTCTTCCACACCATAACAATGACAATTATCAAATGGCAAGGGATGCAGCATAGTGGAAACACAAGTCATAATCACCCGACAAGGGGAATTCTATCAGTCAATATCATAATAATTGTCCAGCAAGGGTCTCAGCTATAACCACTCCTTTCAAGTATATCCTTTACAATTGGGCTCTCAATCGAACCATTCACATCAAAAGTTTATCAACAAGTATTTTCAACAATAATCAACTTCTAAATAGAGACAATTTCACAATATAATGAATATGGAAGTAATAACAAGAATTTCATAAAAAGTAGAGTCACGGGCATCCTTGACACACAATGCATAGGTACTCGTCACCTCACCTATGCATTGAACATGATAAACACAAAGCACATAGCACACAATACCTATTCCCTCACCAAAGCTAGGCAAGACACTTACCTCGGGTCCAAGAATAGCAATTCAAGCCTTTACTACCGCCTTTCCTTTTGAATTCAACTCCGTAACGACAATATCTAGATAGAATTAACTTAAATACGTCAACAATGAATCAATAATTCAATAACATAGCCTAATTATCCATTTTCTAGCATTCTCCAAAAATACCAAAATTTGACCCGTGGCTCGCTTGGTCCAAACACGAGGCTCGGACAAAAACCCGATTACCCATACCCCCACGAGTCCAAATATATGATTAGTTTTGAAATACGACCCCAAATAGAGGTTGAATTACCCAAAATCACATAAACCCTAACTCTACCCAAAACCCCTAATTTCTACTTTGATTTTAGGATTTTAGGCCAAGATTCTAGTGGTTGTTGAAGAAAATTGGAAGCAAATGGAGTTGAAATCACTTACCTATGGAGCTATGGTGATGGAAATCTTCAAAATCGCCTAAGGGAAAGTGGGGAAGAAGAGGTTTGAGAAGAAGTGGGTTAAATACCGTAAGGTTTTCTATTTTTGACATCTTAATATCACTGGGCGAATTTGCCCTTCGCGTTCGCGACCACTAGCCGCGTTCGCGAAGGGTTAACTGCTGGGACCTGCGCGTTCGCCGATCCTGGGCCGCTTTCACGATGGTCTGACTTCCTACACCTCCGCGTTCGCGAGCCTACGCCCGCGTTCGCGAAGAACAACGTTAACCTACCCCCCGACCTCACCCTAAACCTACGCGTTCGCACTCCTGGGGACGCGTTCGCGTAGAAGCACTGTCCAGTTCTCCGCGTTCGCGTCTCCTTCTACGCGTTCGTGTAGAGTAAAACCCAAGCCACCATAATTTACCCTTCGCGTTCGCGAGCCCTTGGCCGCGTTCGCGAAGGGTATTACACAAGACACCAACAAATCATCAAAACCACCAGATTTTTCGACTTTGCACACCCCGTTAACTACCCGAAACTCACCCGAGCCCTCGGGCTTAAAACCAAAAACAAACACGACTCCCAAATCATCCTACGGACTTATTCATGTATTCAAATCACCAAAATATCATCGAAAACAAGGAATTACACTCCAAGACTCATAGAATTTTCTTACAACTTCATAAAGCTCAATCATTCCAATTTTGATACGAAACACGTCATATTAAGTCCATTTTACACCAAACTTTATAGATAACTCATATAACATATATTAAACTTATTCCGGGCTCCAGAACCATAATACGGGCCCGGCAGAACAGTTTTCACATCAAAATTCATTTTCAAAAACCTTTATATTTTTCAGAAAACAATTTTCTTTAACAATGCATTTCTCAGACTTGGGACCTCGGAATTCGATTCCGGGTATACGCTCAAGTCCCATATTTTTCTACGGACCCTACGGGACCGTCGAACCATGGGTCCGGGTCCGTTTACCAAAAATGTTGACCAAAGTTAACTTTAATCAAATAATTGTTAGAACTTCCATTTTTCATCAAGTTTTCACATAAAAGCTTCCTGACGTCACGCCTGGGTTGCGCACGCATATCGAGGTGAGATCAATAGAGGCTTTCAGGGCCTCGGAACACATATGTAGCTAAATTAACATAGGATGACCTTTTGGGTCATCACATTGGGCTGGTTAAATGGGTTAAGGGGTCGGGATTAATTAGGCTATAATTAAAATTAGAAGTGGCTAATTGTTAAATACCCATTAAAAATAGATAAATAATTTATAAAAATGGCTAATAATTATAAAAAAAGAGGTTGATGCTAAATAGACTAAATTAAGATGATTAATCAGTATTAAAAATATAAAGTGACTAATTATTGAGTAAAAATAGCACAAAATATATAACTAGGCTATAATTGCAAAGTTATTGCAATTATAGAGAAATAATGTCAATTTGGCTAATTTGTGAAATAATTATATCCTAATAGGACCCAAAAATGATATATTATACCAAGAAATGTTTTGAAATAATTTGTAATGCAAATTATAATTAATTATTAGAGATAAAAATACTGGATAAATTAGAGTAAATTAATAAAACTGTGGGAAAATTATAGAAAAATACCAATTGTTTTAAAAATTGATTTTGAAGGTATATATGCAAGATAAAAAATAATTTGAGGAAAAATTGGGTGTCTACAGCTGCCCCTCTTTACCCGGGAAGGATGAAAGAGTTGTCGGGTAAAGATATGATGGCTAATTTTGACAGAGCGAAACGGTTTGAAAAGATTTGGGTCGCACCCTGGCTTATGAGTTGCCTACATATCCCTGGTTTTAAAGGAATTAGGCCGTATGTAGTTCAGGAGTCATCGACGAAGTATACCGATGAAGTTATTACAAGAATGGACGCAACATATAGGGTTGGATGAGTAAACAGTTTACAGGAATGGGTAGGAGAACTGGAGCGGGACCGTTGCTGCTAGGATAGCCGTTTCTCGCCGGATTACCTGCAAATAAGCAATACAAGCATATATTCTGTGTAAATTTAAAAATGATGCATGTTCCCGTTGGATTATGAATGTTGTCTTTGGACGGTTATGGATGACATCCTCAGACCATGATATCCTGGGATATGAATTGTTTGATGACGGATTCGCAAGCCATGAAATGATGTTCTCGGGCCATGAAGATGGTGCCTCCGAATGATGACGCCTTTGAATGATGATATGAAAAATTGAGATAGATCCTTAGGCCATGACATGGTGTTCTCGGGCTATGAAGATGGTGCTTCCGAACGATGACGCCTTTGGACAGGTTGGCGATATTTCAGCCCATGAAAAATAAAGTAATATGATGCAGACAAGACATAGCTTAGTATTGCGAATTGAAGGGTAGAACTTAGCCCATAAGAAAAGCGAAATAAATAGTGCTTGAGACCACATTTAGTCTTGATGAAAAAGTAAATTGGAGGCAGAGCTTAGCCTCGAAAGGAAGAATGGTAGCCTTATGCAAGTTGAAGGCACTAAATGTGTTTGATTTTGAAGGTCTCACACATAGCCTTCATCAGGTCACTGTTGAGATTGGAACCATTGTCGGTGATGTTTGATTCTGGAACTCCGAACCGACAAACAATGCGGTCGCGGACAAAGTCTTCCATGACTTTCTTAGTTATTGCTTTATAGGCTGCTGCTTTGACCTATTTTGTGAAATAATCAATTGCTACCAAGATGAGCCTGTGTCCATTGGAGGTGATAGGCTCGATCAGTCCAATGACATCCATTCCCCAAGCGGCTAACGACCATGGTGAGCTTGTTGCATTGAGCTCTTTTGGAGGTACCTTTATCATATTTGCATGTACCTGGCATGGGTAGAATTTCCGGACATACTGGATGCAGCCCGTTTCCATGGTCATCCAGAAATAACCCGCTCTTAGTATCTTCTTGGCCAGAAAAAAAACCGTTCATATGTGGTGTAAAGACCCGTAAAATCCTTAACCAAAACAACGCCCGATTAGATCCCTTAGTATATTCTTGGTTGTGTGTTGATTCAATGTGGTAAGGTTATAACATATGCTTCAAGGCAACTTAAGAATCACGAAAAGAATTATCCGACGCATGATTTGGAGCTTGCAACAATTGTTTTTACATTAAAAATCTGGAGACACTATTTGTATGGGGTCCATGTGGACGTGTTTACAGACCACAAAAGTCTCCAATATTTATTCAAGCAGAAGGAATTAAATTTGAGGCAAATGAGACGTCTGGAGTTGCTTAAAGATTATGATATGGATATCTTATATCATCCAGGGAAAGATAATGTAGTGGCAGACGCTCTTAGTCGAAAATCCATGGGTAGCTTGGCTCACTTGGAAGCAGGTCAAAGGCAATTGGCACGGAAGTTCACCAAATGGCGAGTCTGGGAGTTTGTCTCGCGGGCTCTGGCGCAGGGGATGTTATAGTACGTAATAGAGAAGAATCATCGCTTGTGGAAGACGTCAAGGAAAAGGAATACAACGATCCAGTGTTGACGCGGCTAAAAGAGGCAATTCTTAATCATAGGACAACAACTTTTTCGCTTAGCAAGGATGACAGTGTCTTGCAGTGCCAAGGACGATTATGTGTCCCAGATGTGGATGACCATCGGCAGAGGATAATGGCAAAAGCTCATAATTCTAGATATTCCGTACACCCCGGTTCTAAAAAAATGTATCATGACCTCAAGGAAGTTTATTGGTGGAATAACATGAAGAGGGGTGTGGCAGACTTTGTGGCTAAGTGCCCGAGCTATCAGCAAGTAAAAGCCAAACATCAAAGGCCCGGTGGGTTGGCGTATCTTATAGAAATACCGATGTGGAAGTGGGAGATGATCAATATGGATATTTTGGTAGGATTACACGTACTCCGCGCAAGTTTGACTCAATTTGGGTAATAGTGGATCGGCTCACAAAGTCAGCTCATTTTTTGCCAGTTAAGTCCACCGACACTGCAAAACAATATGCTCAGTTGTATATCAAAGAAATAGTCAGGCTCCATGGCACTCCAGTTTCCATTATCTCGGATAGAGGGGCCCAATTCAAAGCAAATGTTTTGAGGAAATTTCAGCAAGGTTTGGGGACGCAGGGAAATCTCAGCACAACTTTCCACCCCCAGACTGACGGACAAGCAGAGGGGACCATCCAAACGCTCAAGGACATGTTGCGTGCTTGTGTGCTTGATTTTAAAGGTAGCTGGGATGATCATTTGCCACTTATAGATGGCACCATTTGAGGCTTTGTATGGTAGAAGATGTAGATCGCCGATTGGGAGGTTCGCGGTTGGAGAGGCCGAACTATTAGGACCAGATCTTGTGCATCAAGCTATGGAGAAGGTTAGGATCATAAAGGAACGGTTAGAAGCTTCTCAGAGCCGTAAAAAATCCTATTCGGACGTTCGTCGCAGGGATTTGGAGTTCCAAGAAGATGATTCGGTGTTCTTGAAGGTATCTCCGATGAAGGGGGTCATGTGATTTTGGAAAAAGGGGAAATTGAGTTCGAGGTATGTTGGGCCATATAGAATCACTCAAAGGATAGGAAAGGTGGTGTATAGGCTGGATCTTCCTCCTGAAATGTCATTGGTGCACCCAGTGTTTCATGTGTCCATGTTGAAGAAAGTGGTTGGAGACCCGTCTGCCATCGTGTCGGTCGAGAGTGTTGAGGTTAACGAAGAGTTGTCATATGAAGAGGTTCTGGTTGCTATTCTTGATAGGCAAGTCCGTAAGTTATGAAACAAGGAAATTGCATCGGTTAAAGTATTGTGGAGACATCAACAAGTCGAGGAAACCACTTGGGAAGCTGAAAATGAAATGAAAAAGAAGTACCCTCATTCGTTTGAATAAGTCAAGTAATAGTTTAGGAAGTTGTCATCTATAACTAATTGCAATGCCTGTCAAAATTTTGGAAAGCCACCCCACCTCCCTAGTCATCCGTCCTCTTATAACCCCTTTATCTGTGTTGTATTTATGTGCTATTGTGTTGACTAATTATGTGAAGTTAGTTGAAAGGTGTTTTGAGAGCTCTCTGACAGGTGGATAGGCCTAATTACAAAGGAAACTCTGGCAAAAATTTTAGAAAAATTGGGAGTTAGTTAAATTGGGGGTTGGCATATAGTGTATTCAAACCCAAGTGATTCCCTCGATCTTCATACGAGGAAGGATGATCTTAAGTGGGGGAGGATGTAAAGACTCGTAAAATCCTTAACCAAACCGACGCCCGATTGACAAGTACCCTGCGTACTTAGAGGAAAATTTTTGTGAAGGGATGCAGATCTATGGTCCACTATGCGGTCGCATATCAGGTATACCGCATAATGGCCGCATAGTTGGACAATTTGTTGTCCTTTTAGAGGGTAACTATGCGACCAAAAATGCGATCGCATTTTGGGTATGCGGACCCCATGGTTCGTCGCATATTTGCGTTTGAGTTTTTCGGAGGGAGTTACGCGGCGCACTATGCGACCGCATAACAGGTATGCGGAACGCATAGTTGCCGCATACCTGGGAAGTCCCCTTTTTCTTTTTGCCCAGTTGAGACAAGTTATGCGGCAGGTTTGCGGACTGCATAACCAAAATGCGATCGCATTTTGGAACGCAAACCTGCGTCGGGGCATTCATTTTCCTAATTTTTTAAACCCGACCCCCAGACTTATATAACACCCATTCCCTATCTTTTTAGCCATTTTCTGATAATTTAGAGTGAGAAGAGAGTGGGTTCTAGAGGGAGAAGGTCCCAACTCCCTCAAATTGATCCTCCATCACCACTCAAGCTTGGAACTAATCAAGTAGGACACCAATTTCTTCCCTCTAAGAGGTAAGCTTCTACCACACCAACCTTAATTTCCAGATTTTAGTTAAAATGGACCATGGATAGGTTAGTTCATGGGAATGGGGATAGAAACCTTGCATACATGTAATCAAAGAATACTAGACTAGTAAGGGGAAATGGGGTAGAGTAATAATTCACTAAAAAGGGGCCATGCAATCTTAATGAACACCTAATGTTTGATACAATGCTCAAGTGAACTCAAGCCATGGTCGTTATTCCTAATTTTGGGTTCGATAGTTCCACTTTGTGAATTAGATTGAAGGTGCTAAAAGGCCCGGTGAATTGTGGTAGAAATTAAGGAAAAGCCCAATCGAGGTATGTATGGCTAAATCTAATCTTCATAGAATAAAACCGTTGTGGCTAAAATATACGATAGGAATTCCCTTGTTTGATTCTCTAAAGAGTAAATGGGTTCTATGTGTTAAGTGGAGAAATTCTTGATTTCATGCTATTCTATGCTACTACCATGCCGTTATGCTATTTGAAAGTGTGCATTGTGATCATCATGTTCTTTCTTTTGCTATGTGTATGACTCCTCTTATGTGATGGTTTTAGTTAATGTGAAAGATGAGTTTATGATGTGGTTGAAGAAAGGAATGTAACCCAAAAAGGTAGATATGCCCAAGTACCAAGAATCGTAAACTAAATGATGAGAAGAGAAGTGAACTAAAAGATTAAAATGATATGTTATGTCCTAGAGTGAGATGTCTTAGCCGATCGGGCAAAGTTCGGACTCCATGATGTACACATGGTGGTAGTTGCATTGAGAATATGATATTGATGATGTCTCACTGTTCCAAGTGGGATGGCTTAGCCGATCGGGCAGAGACCGGAGTCCGTGTGATAACGACACGGTGGTAATTATGAAAGTATGATGGTGATAATGTCCCACTGGTTCAAGTGAGATGGCTTAGCCGATCAGGCAGAGATCGGACTCCGTGTAATAACGACATGGTGGAAATTATAAAGCTATGATACTGTGATGTATCACTTAGGATGGCTTAGCCGGTCGGGAAGAGACCGGACTCCGTGTGATAACGACATGGTGGTATATTAAAAGTAAAGGCACTTGCCTTTACAAGATTTTAACCAAAAGATGGCAAAACGGGATAAGAAAACATGGTGACTCTTATCTGTGTTTCCCCCTATTTCTGTGAATTGTTATATGAGGTCCCTAATTGTGTTACTACATGTTTGATGTTTATTCTATCTAGAGGAGAGTTTGTTCATACATACTAGTACTATTCAATGGTACTGACGTCCCTTTTGCCCGGGGTGTTACATCGCCTTATGGATGTAGGGTGGCTATGTAGTTGGTAGTGCCGAGCGTCGATAGTGGTGCCCTCTCCTCCTCCTTATAGTAGTTCTGGTGAGCCCCATCTCCTCCCGGGGCCATGTGTAAATCTACGTTCCTCTCTTTTGTATACGTTGTTCTATTTCAAGGTATAGTCGGGGCCTTTTCGCCGGCAGTATTATTTCCATCTTCCTTATTTCTAGGGGCTCCGTAGACACTTATACGGGTCGTGTATGTTTTGGGTAGTTGTTGGGTTAGCACGTAACTGTAATCTCATCTCTTAAATATTGTATTTAGTATGTATGTATTTGGGAGACCCAAATGTTGGTATCGGTACATAAGAAAGAATGGGCTAATATCATGTATGTAAGCTTTTGATTTGTCTATTGCTAACTCAGTAAACAATGTTGTGCCATAATCTCGGGAAGTAAATGAGTCAGGTAGAAAAGGCTAATCAGGCTTGCTTGACTCGGTTCACTCGGTTAAGCGCTGGTCGCGTCCCCCAGGGTTGGGGCGTGACATGTGGGCCGCAGGTCCCAGCATGTATCTCTTCAAGTAGCTTGGAGGCTTACTTTGCATCGACACATCTCAATAATCCCAAATTGGGAGTCCTCCTATACAGGATTCTTCCGCTGTGAAAGAAATTGTTGGACAACCTCCGGAGCGTGCGTTTCTGAGTATGATTTGCAAGCTCTAGGTACTCTCCTTTTGCCAAGTATTCCTTGATATCATGAAACCAAGGCTTTCTGTCTGCTTCTTCTTGAATATGGGCACAGTAGGCTAGTTGGTTATGGATCTTCATTAGGATGGGATCAATGAAATTCTTATCTGGATGTTGTATCATAGATGACAGAGTGGCCAATGCATCGGCGAACTCATTCTGGATTCTGGGGACATGCCGAAATCCTATCTTCCTGAACCTCTTTCTCAATTCCTGCACATGGTGCAGATACAGCAGTATCTTGGAATTCTTGGTAGCCCATTCTCCTTGTACCTGATGTATGAGCAAGTCTGAATCACCAATCACTAACATATCTTGGACGTTCATATCAATGTCCATGTTGAGCCCTAAGATGCAGGCTTCATATTCCGCCATATTGTTGGTGTAGAGGAATTTGAGTTTAGCAGATACCAGATAATGTTGACCAATTTCTGATATTAGGACAGCTCCAATGCCGACTACTTTGAAATTCTCCACTCCATCGAAAAACATTCTCCAACCGTCATAGGATTCTACAATGTCCTCTCCTATGAATGATACCTCTTCATCCGGAAAATACATTTTTAGGGGTTCGTATTCTCCGTCTACAGGATTCTCAGCGAGATGATATTCCAATGCTTGTCCCTTGACTACTTTCTGAGTTACATAGATAATATCGAACTCACTCAGCAGGATTTGCCACTTGGCCAGCTTGCCAGTGGGCATGGGCTTCTGAAAGATGTACTTCAAGTGATCCATTCTCGATATGAGATATGTAGTATAGGCACATAAGTAATGCCTTAGCTTCTGGGCTACCCAAGTAAGAGCACAACAGGTTCGTTATAGTAGAGAATACCGAGCCTCATATGGAGTGAACTTCTTGCTCAGATAATAGATGGCCTACTCTTTTCTCCTTGTTTCGTCGTGCTGCCCCAGAACGCAGCCAAAAGCTCCATCTAACACTGCAAGGTAGAGTAATAAAGGTCTACCTGGCTCAGGTGGTACCAAGACTGGCGGTGTTGACATGTATTCCTTAATTCTGTCGAAGGCTTTTTGGCACTCATCGGTCCATTTAGTTGCGGTGTCCTTCTTCAGCATCTTGAAGATCGACTCACATATAACTGTAGATTGTGCTATGAACCGGCTGATGTAGTTAAGGCGTCCCAGAAAACTCATCACATCTTTCTTGTTTCTTGGGGTGATAACTCTTGGATGGCTTTGACCTTTGACGGATCCAGTTCTATTCCTCGACGGGTGACAATAAACCCGAGCAGTTTCCCAGCGGGAACCATGAATGAACACTTCGCGACGTTTAGTTTCAAGTTTTATTTCCACAGCCTATTGAAGAATTTCCTTAGATCTTCTATATGGTCGGTGGATTTCTTGGACTTGATAATGACATCATCTACGTATACCTCAATTTCTTTGTGTATCATATCATGGAAGATAGTGGTCATAGCTCTCATGAAGGTGGCCCCAGCGTTCTTCAGAACGAACGACATCATCTATAGAAGTATACTCCCCACGGCGTAATGAAAGCCGTTTTCTCAGCATCTTCCTCATCCATATCGATCTGATGGTAACCGACGAAGCAATCCACGAATGACTGTAATTCGTGTTTGGCGCAATTGTCAATCAAGATGCGTATATTTGGTAAAGGGAAATCGTCTTACGGACTGACCCAGTTGAGATCCCGGTAGTCGACACAAACTCTGACCTTTCCATCCTTCTTTGGCACTAACACGATATTAGATAACCATGTCGGATACTCCACTACCCTGAGTACTTTAGCGTTGATCTGCTTGGTGACTTCTTCTTTGATTTTCAAGCTCATGTCAGGTTTGATTATTCTGAGCTTTTACTTGAGTGGCAGACAAGTTGGATCAGTTGGTAGTTTGTGAGCAACAATGGACATATTCAGTCCAGTCATGTCGTCGTAGGACCATGCGAATATATCCTCGTACTCCTTTACAAATTTTGTGTATTCTTTCTTCTCTGACGGCGACAAGTGAATGCTGATACGAGTTTCCTTGACATTTTCCGAATCTCCCAAGTTGACGACTTCGGTCTCGTCCAGGTTAGACTTAGGTCTGTTTTCAAAATTTTCGACTTCTTTGACGATTTTGTCAGGTATATCATCTTCTTCGGAATCAATGTCGTTTGTTGCGTCGTCTCGTTGCATATCACAGTCATTGGTTCGTCAAGACAAGTAATAGTAATGCTGTATAGGTAAAGTAATGAGAGAAAAACAATAGTAATAAATATTGATTCATAAAACTTAAAAATGCTTTTGATAAATGGAATATATTTTTTCAACATTGATGCTCTTATTGCAGAAATGAAAAGGCGAAAAGGGAAATCATTTAATGAAAGGCAATGAATAATGCTTGTTTAGCCTGTTACCCCGAGGCCCATCGGGCTCTGGCTGTTTTGATGGTCTAGTTATTGAGAGATGCTCCTCTGCTCACGACCTGTATGGAAGCGCCGTCCTCCCCCTCCTCCTCGAGAATGACACAACAGTCTATGTCATCGTCTTCTAGAAACAGGTTCCTCAACGCTGCAAGTGCTTCTTCTTCCTCTGACCCCCATATAACATCGGCCTGATAGAAGGTCTGTTCTAGATGCGGTATTGGCTTCTCCAGTGGATAATAGGGACCGCGCCATGGTGGCTTCCAATTCTTGAATTCTTCCTAAGTATATTCGTATCCCAGACCGAAGGTGGTGCCATATTATTTGAGCTTTATGCGTTTGGAGATTCCTTGGAGGTTCTTGTCGAGCCCTTTACCTGGCTCGTATCCTTTCCATTTCAGTATACTCGCTATCTTGCTATCCCACCATTTGTCTTTGTCTATGGCATTAACCCGTTCAATAAGGTGGTAAGTCTCTCCACCCAGCTTCCTTCTTCCACCGACCACTGGAATAGCATGGCGACTGTAAATAGGGTTGCTTGCGTCGCCATGAATGATCACTTCTTGGTGGTTCCATTCAAACTTCACTACTTAATGCAGCGTTGATGCCACGGCCCTAGCGGCATGTATCCATGGCCGTCCTAATAGCAGGTTGTAGGACGCTGATATGTCTAGCACTTGGAAATCCACTTCAGACCATGTAGGCCCCATTTGCAAGCAAAGGCTGACTTCGTCGATGGTGGACCTTTGTGTACCATCGAAAGTCTTCATGTTCATTGAACCTTCCCTTATCTCATGTAGCCCCTTGCCCAATTTCTTAAGCGTTGTCAATGGACAAATATTGAGACTGGATCCCCCATCAATTAGAATCGTGGTGATGAAATAGTCGTCACATTGCACAGTGATGTGTAGTGCCTTGTTGTGACCCAACCCCTCATGCGGCAACTCGTTCTCGTGAAAGGTGATTTTATGGCTCTTCAACACCTGGCCTACCATATTGTCCATTTCACCACTAGCGATATTGTTTGGCACGTATGCTTCTTTCATCACTTTCAGCAAAGCATTTCTGAGTGCCTCTGAATTTTGCAGCAAGGAAAGAATAGATATCTGGGCTGGTGTCTTGTTCAGCTGGTCAATGACAAAATACTCCTTGGCATGTACCTTCCTCCAAAGGTCGTCTGGACCTGTCTCAATAACGGGTGGCCTATGGGAAGCCTATTTACTTGAATCAACCAGATGTTCAGGCGTGTAGACTCTACCAGTCCTTGTCATACCTTGTGCCACAGTAGCTTCTTCAATCTTGACTTTACCCTTCCTTCTTGCCTCAGCTACATAATCCCATGGTACATCATTAGTATAGAAGGGCGGCGTGGTTGATATCGCCACCGTAATCGGTGCATCTACACTCACTTCGAACGAAACATGTGCCTTAGCGTGTGGCAGAACTGCAACCTCAAATGGTGCGAGCTCATTTGCTGGTGGCATGACTTCGACCTCAATTGGTGAAGGTGCCTTTGCAGGCGATGCTGCTTCAAAATCAAGAGGTACAAACACATCTACTTCAGCATCCTCAAATGGCAGAATCTGGACTATGATTGGGTTGAGAGTAACCGCTGGTTTCTTTGGGTCATCACCTTCTATGATCAACCCAATCGACCCCTCGGGGTCCCAATATTCTTCTACTTCAATTATGTGGATGCCTCCACCCTTATGGTCAGGGAGTGGGTTATTGCGGACGTTGGGAGCGGACTCCTTTGCTACAATGATATTGTTGTCAATCAAGGAATGTATCTTATCCTTCAAAGAGCGGCACTCATCGATCGTGTGTCCCTTTCATGCCGGAGTGGTATGCACATGACTTGTTTGGGTTAACCCATTAGGAAGGATTCTCAGGGGTCACAGCAGGGATGGGGGTGACATAACCAGCAACATTTAATTTCTCATACAGTTGGTCAATAAGTTCGGCGATGGCAGTGTATTGTTTAGGAGGTCGAGGTCAAAATTGGGTCGAGGTCTAGGGAAGTTTTGGCGTGCAGGGGGTGATTGATAGTGGGATGGTTGAGAGTTGTAAGTGTGGTAAACAGGAGCATGCTGGGAATATCTGGGTGAAGTGGGTTGATATGTAGGTGGGGGAGGTGATTTATATGTTGGTGGTGGTGTTTGGTATGAGGGCGAGGGTGCTTGGTAGTTTTGGGTTGGATGATATGTAAGTGGAGGTGTCGGGTAGGTTTGATATTTAAGTGGAGAATTGGTTCTCTGTGCAACCATCACGTCTCCCACATCCCTTTTCTTAGACACACCACCATATTGTAGGGCCTTGTTTGTAGCTTGCAAAGCCTCAAAATTAGTGACCATACCACTTTTGATTCCTTCTTCGATCCTCTTACCTAATTTGATAATATCGCGGAACTTATGGTTCTGAATCACCATCAACTGCTCATAGTATTGTGGATCTTGAGCTCAGACAAAGAACTTATTCATATGTTCCTCATCTAAGGCGGGCCTGACCTTAGCAGCTTCGGATCTCCAGCGAGTAGCATACTCGCGAAACGTTTCTGTGGACTTCTTCTTCAAATTCTAGATGTAGAACACATCTGGTGCATTCTCTGTATTAAACCTGAACCTATCCATCAAGTCAGACGCCATGCTTACCCAATTCGACCATTTCCTAGAGTCTTGGCTGATGTACCAAGACAGTGCATCTTCTGTCAAGCTTCTCATGAATAGTTTCATGCGAATCTTTACTCCAACCAACTTGTAATAGTAGGTCCTCAGATGGACCCTTGGATCACCTGTACCATCAAACATTTCGAACTTAGGAGGTTTGTACCCCTCGGGCAGTTCGACATCGGGTTGTATGCAGAGGTCTTCATAATTCAGCCCCACGACTCCTTTGCTACCCTCAACCCCTTGAACCTGGCTAGTTAGCTTCTTAAGTTCCTCAGCCAAATTCCTGATAAGCAAATCCTTTTTGCCAGATTCAGGTGTGCATGAGATTGGTTTGGTGGAGTGTGGCAGAGTCTCCACGTAGATGAGGTTGTTGTGGTGACCTGGTGCATGGGTGTTGAGGTGGTCATTTGTGGAGTTCTGAGGTTCTTGGATGAGTAGCGGAGCATTCCTTGGAGTATGGCAGGTATTGCATTGTGTTGGGAGGGTTTGATTCTTTGGTGGAGTAGTGTGATGATGAGTTGCAGGATGATTTTGCTGCTTTGGGACGTTTTGAAGAGGTGTAGGATTCTTGATGTTGGGGAGGTTGATGTCTGGGACACTGAGGGTGAATGATAAGTTTTCTAGATTTAGAACTTGATCACGCTCGTTTTGTAATTTCAACAACTTCTGTTCTAGCTGTGACATAGTCTCATTCTGGACCCGAATAGCCTGGCCGTCAGTGGCCTATACCCGTTCAATCGTGTTCTCTTTCCTTATATTGCCTTAATCTTCCATTTTCTTCTTGCCTTTGCCTTTGGGAGGACTAGGATGAGGAGAGGGTGGACGGCCCCTGGATCTTGTGAGGTAGGATGATGATGCCAGAGTGCACGAACCAACCTTTGGGGAGGGGAATAATAAAAAGAAAGAAAACAAAACAAAAACAAAAGGTAACCAAGTCAGTGAGGATTATGAAAAAGTATTGCAGTATTTAAACACATAGTGCGAGAATATAAAGCCTGTCCTAATCTGGGAACCTCGTTGTGCCCGAGGTAGGCCTAGCTGCAAATTAATTTGGAGAACTTTAAATGCTAAAATGTCTCATTTAATTAATGTAAAAATAAATGAATCCCAAAACGACATTATATATGCAAGAAAAATAGAATCACTAATGGCCATTGGCCTTATTACATTGATAAAACGGAAAAGGAAATTCTATCTACTTGGTCCCAGAAGGACCTTCCCCAGATTCGACGTCTTTGATTCCCTCGAACTGATTCTCTAGCTCGCAAAGTCCTAGCAGTAGGTATGCTCTGGTTAGATGTCCTCATTCGTTCCCTTCATCCTTTTGACAGTCTTTAACCCTCTTGATGAACTTACCCTCCAACTCGACTATGCCTCGTTCCAAGTATCCCAGGTTTCTATTGGGTTTGATGGCCATGTATTTCCATTATTCAATCAACTTCTTGTTGGACTCGTGTATCTCGCGGTGCTCATTATCGCATTCGCGGATCCTCTTGTGCAGCTGATTATACTTGACCTGAGCCTCGGCCTTTTAATCTATGATCCTGTTACCTCGGATGAACCCTGGCCTGTCTAGACCATCCCAATTGTCCTTCAACCAAACTGAATAGAAAGGTGTACAGCCTGCGTGGCATCGATCTGGTTCAGTTGTGTCTTTCTCCATTACGATCTTACAGTGCCACATGTGTTGGGATTGGCATTTGTGAGGACTATCATCATTTTGAAAGTTAGTTCGGAAATGACTCATCTTGTCGACCCTTGGTATGACTTGCTTCCTGCCTGCTTGTCTCTTAACCCGGAGGGGGACGTAAGGATACATTCCTGTCAAACCAATTACTATCAATAACGGTGCATCTCTGGATCGGACAATGAATTCTTCTGTTAGAAACCACTCGAACATCCATTGAACTTGTTCCTCAGTCAGATTATCGAAGAACTCTACCCATTCTTTGGCATTCTCAGGTTGGGCAAACCGGTCTGGAATAGAGGTCATTCGCTTTGGATGGTGGAAGCGATGTGGTCATCTCATGCCCTTCGCTGAAACATTTGTCGGTACTGGCCCTTTTGGAGATGTTCTAAGAGCTAGAGTTGTAGTAATAAGTTGCAGCCCTCGAAGTGCTTTGCTCCTCTTTGGCATTGTTCTAAGGCTCGATACATGTCTGAACCTATCATAGGAACGATGCTGAAAGTCTGCCCACCAATTTCCTCCATTAATGTGTTGGTTACCATGGCCAACCTAGTGTGGATTCTTTCTTTCTTTTACGGAAATACAATTAGACCCAAGAAGCAAACCATGAAGACAAATACCCTACGATGAATGTGTCCCAACGATGTGATAGCGAATTCGTCATGGAAGGTGCGGTATGATTTGCTGTCACCATATCTTTCATACAAACAATCAAAAGGGATATGTGACTCTTTTAGACACCCTAACTCTGTGTTCTTCTTTAAACCCATCATTTTCAGGAAACCTTTGCCTGTGCGGTTTTCAGGCATTAGCAAACCCGGAGTCTCCCAAACTAAACCGATAAGTCCTCCTATTTCTTCTAGCAGCAGTGTCATTTCGATGTCCCCAAAATGGAAGACGGACGTTTCACAACCCCAGAATAAGGTAGTATCCTCTATCATCATGTTGTTAGGCTGGATGTCCATGAGGGACGGTAGATTACCCAAATATTTCTTGACAAGTGTTTTGTCACTAGAATGCAGGTCCTCCCACCAATTCAAAAGCTTTGGGTGGATGTTGGTGACCATGCCGAATCTGGGGACTTCGTGCCTCATATTCTGCAAGACAAAACAGTTAGGCCCTTACCCCCACCAGACTCGACTATTTATACACTTATGATCAACATGCAAGCATTTAGTTCTACAAATAAATGCACAAAACGTGATGGCGTCCGTTGGGATTATGAAACCCGGTGGACTTTGGACAAGGCTGTCTTAAAGTCCATTGAGCGGACAACACGTTAGCCTAGCTAGGTTCGGCCATGATGCATGCAACAATATAACAGAGTATGGTTTCTATGAGGTCTTATACTGGTACCCTTGAGCGGACAACTGAAGGGGGAAAGGCACGAAACCGTCAACTGCACCGCTGATCGACTAGTTTTACCGAAAATAAGCCTTTCCGAATTTAGGGTTGATAACATAGGAAGGGCGCAACCACTCTTCAAGCGTTGCTATAGGATTTGTTTTGGCACGAGTGGAGTATGATGTTGAATCATGATTATGCAATAAACAGTAAACATGTAGTCATTTATTTGCACGTTATGAAAGTGGTAAATACAACAGTTATAATAAAATAAAACAAGCGATTACAAAGGAAAGAGAAACAAGAAAACATATCAGTTCACTTTTTGAAGAAAATTAAATGCTTGAAAGAAATAGACAAGTAATTTCACATAAAGGGAAAAAGGGGAGAGGTACAAATTCACAAAGAAGTTTTAGATGGTAAAATCCTAAAGTCCCCAGCGGAGTCGCCATGCTGTCGCGCCCCCTTTTTCAAACTCCTTTCGGGGTCGGTCAAGGGTTTTTGACATTGTTGGGACAACTCGTTTCCTTTTGGGAAAGGGGGGGTTTGCATGTTTTGGAAGAGTCACCACCTAAAGAGTTTAAGGTGCGTTAGGGCACCTATTTGGGGGTCCATTTACAAACAAGTTTGATAACAAGAGATAGGGTAAGGGCTTGAAATTATTCCAAGGGGAAGGTGTTAGTCACCCCTCAGAATCCACAACTTTGGTTCCCGGCCAAACAACTTTTGTGAATTTGTACAAGTAAAAAATAAGCAATTAATGTTTAAAATAAGTAAAAGGTTTTAAAAAGATTCACAGTCTAAGCACACGTGTGCTACTAAGTCTGAAAATATTTAATGGCCAAGTAGGCTTTTGAAAAGAATTACATTCTAAACATGGATGGGGGGATTTCCTAGGTTATTTATTATATGGATCACATCAATGCAATACCCGGTATGTCACTCCTCAAAGAGGTGCTACACGTGGTATTAGAACACTGGTCATCATATCCATATCTACCCTTCCCACCCCGTAAAGGTAATTAAAATGCGTGTTGGTCAACGACTGCTATTGCATGCTACTACCTGCCCCTTCTTAATAGCCCTGGAGGAGTTTAGGACTTCTATCCTATGAGGGAGGTTCTAGGCAGACCCTCAGGTTTAAAGGTAAAAATACTAGGCGACAAACAAGAACACGTAAGACTGCAATTAGGGGGATAAACACACAAACATAGAAATTCCCAAGTATACCTCCACAAACAATGCAAATAAACAGCACGACCCAAACACAATTAAGGGTCGTATTTAAATTCAGAATCATAAGACATGGTGTCTAGGTGAACCCAGAGCATAGGCAAATATGTAGACTTGTTTTATGACTCAGAAAGGGAGTCCTAATCAGTTTTGCCTACTGATTTTAAACCTGTTGATAGTTAAGCAGTACATATAAAGAAGCGGATTTCAAGTTTTTCAACAAATTTAGTACCTAAGGCTTGCCTAGGTGTAAGGCAATGTCCCAGTTATCAGAGTTATTTATAGAAACTGTTTGAATTATATTACTAAACATGCTGTCATAAATGCCCAGAATTTAGGAATTGTTACTAGCTGTGTGAATCTGTTTTTTTCAATAATTAAACTAGAGATGCCTAAGCGGATATGAATGCAATCCTACAGGCATGGCATCTAATGCATAGAGAATGAGAATGATGTACATGCAGGACCTAAGCAGGATTTTCTAAATGCATAAAGTTACAATGTTTGAACATGCTTTCAGAATATGCAGCAAGTTTGAGGATGATTTGTTTATTAGCGTTGCATTATCCTAAGGCAGGATTTCTATGTGTACATGATAGCGTATAACACGATTGCAAAGTACTAGTTATTAGCATGTTTTAACACAGAATTTTATAAGCGATATAAGGATGCATATGCTGAAACAGTAAACATGGGACCTAAGATGGCATGATTTTCTAATGCATGTACTGAATATATGAGTCCTACACAGTATTTCTATTGCACAGATAGAAAGTAAAGCCTAGAGCATGATTTCTACCCTTTTAGAATGCATAGTACCCATCCCTTTTCACTATCAATCCCCAAAGAGTTTTTACAATAATTATTACAACCATTTGTACAAATTAAATAATTGAAATGAGAAAAAGAAGAAGTTATACTATAGGGAGCCTACTGATAGGACCAAAATCTCCAGAGTATCTCAATGTCATTGGTTCACAACCTTTCACATGATGCAGGTGTGTCAAAGTTACCAAAGGATCTCAAGGGACCTCGGGCAGTGCTCACACCCAAATTCATAACAAAACATGAGTAGGTGTAGTGTGGAAGAGCCAACTTTAATGTGTCAGAGTTCAGAGGGAGCTCATAGGTGTCCCAAAGCAGTCACACATTAAAGGAGCAGAACCTAGACTTCTAAGAGTATATGCGATAGTGCTTGACATAGTTTTGAAAGAATTTATTTGAAAATAGTTAGAAAATGATCAGTCTGAAATCAATTTTTTTTAATGAACAAAAGAGTTTACTCATAGTGAAAACAGTTTGGGAGAAAAGGAATAGAACAATCAACAGTTCAAGACCAGAACGTCATGCATAGTTCAAGAAACAGACACAAACAGGGAAAGGGGGTATTGGGGACAAGTAAGTCACACAATAGGAACAAATCTGCATACAAGTGAACACCAAGGAAGTATTAAAATACTACATACTTATAGTCACAATAATAGTCTATCACAAAGTGTTTATGCCAGGAATTTAGCAGATTCAAAGTGAGGGATGCCCAAGAGGGGGTGCATGACAAATAGAGTAATTCATAGGTTTAGGGGAAATGGTTCAGGATCACATAGCAACTAAGTGTCATAAATACATGCTTATAATGTTAGGAATCAGGGGTAAGACAGAATTGTAGTGGAACATGTAAGAGAGAGCAATAGACATGCTGAACTAGAGGGGAAAGGGGGAAAGCACATAGACAAACAGACATGCTAATTGTAGGGTAAACAACAGAACCACAAGTAGAAACATTGTATAAATAAGAGGAATCACAATACAAACAGAAACATATTGTTTTGGATGTTGTAAACTTAAACTAAAAACATACCAGTTGATGAAATAATGAGTGCAAAGTGGAGAGCAGTAAAGTAAAGAGAAGTAAATCAGTAGTGTGTAGAGCAATAGAATAGTAGAGCAACAGAGTAGTGTAACGACTAAGTCTTGGCTTTCAGCCGACTGAGTAGCAAGTAAACAGTAAATGAAACAAGAGAGTATGTGTGCGTGTATAGAAGAGAGCTTAGAACAGTGTATTCTTCTTGTGTGTTCGTGTTATGATAAAGAGAGAGTAGAGTACTTATAAATTTGAAAACGAGTACAGAAATAAGGTAAAGAGTAATAGTTTAACATAGTTATGGAAAAATTACCAAATCAGAATCAATCAAAGGCCTGGACTCCCTTTAATTAGGGAGTCATAGTTCAAACGGCGTAATTAGAGTTAAATAAGGAAAGAATCAACTATGAGACTGATTTTACCCTACTAGGAGTAGTAAAAGCATGTAGCGTTTAATAAATACCAAATACAAAATACCCCAAGGAAAGTATATGTTAAATAATTCAAAGCATATTTGTGCACATAAATAAGGTATAGTAAACCTTAATTATGGAAAGTAGTCAAAAGAATCACAAATGAGACTGAAAATCACAGGGAGTCAGTACTAACTAAGGAAAGTATCACACAAATTAGGAAGTAATTCGAAAATCGGTAAAGGACTCTAAGGAAAAATACACAAAATCATAAATTCAAGGAAAAATATCACAGCTTTACGAAGAAATGCACAGAATCAGTAGAGTATTAGGTAAACAATCGCTAAAGGAATAATCAAACTTACTAAACAATAAATAGCACGAAAATCATAGAAACCCTAAGCAAGTAATCATAGAAACATAAGAAGATCGAAAACCTTAAAAACAAATTAAGGGGAGAATCACAAATAATACATAGATAGTTTCATAAGAAACAAACACACATGAACATATAATCAAAAACAACCTAGAAAATTAGGGCTTTTTAGCATAAAAACTCAGATAACAAGAAAAGCATAAGAGAATCGTTCAAACACAGTAGAAATCAGTAAGAATCAGAAAAAGAACCATTTTTGAAAGGGGTCAAGAAACCCTAATTTGAAAGTGAGGAAATCATTTGAAAAACAAAGAGTTTTTTTAGGAAAACATATGAAAACATTAAAAGACACATAGATCTAAAAAGATCGGGGGATTTAAAGCTAGGGTTTCCAGAGAAAACCCAGAAAGGAGAAGAAAACTTAAATATTACCGGCGTTTGGCCGCAAAATACAAGTATCTTACTCGAACGGCCATAGGAGGCCGAAAAATATGGCATGAGACCGGAGATGGGAGTGAACCGCTTCAAGGTCACTTGAGAGCCTCCACCGGTGACACATGTGTGAAAGATGGAGCCATAAGGTCGAAGAGAGGTGGAAACTTCATAGTTTCCGGCGAGAAGGTGGCCGAAGAGGGGAGAGACATAGCTCAAGGGATTAAGGTTCTAGAGAGAGGTGAGAGGGTTAAGAGAGAGAGACGGTTGAGTGTTACGAGTGAATGTGGGAAATGAAATGGGGGGGGGGGGTAGTCTTTAGGAATTAATATGGTAAGTATTGATCTGGGCCGTTGATTTGAATTAATCAACGGCTCAGATCAAAGGGAATTGGGCCGGGTAGGATTTGAAGACTGTGTTGGGTAGTTGGGTTGGTTAAATGGGTTAAGGGGTCCGGATTAATTAGGCTATAATTAAAATTAAAAGTGGCTTAATGTGAAATACCCATTAAAAATAGATAAATAATTTATAAAAATGTCTAATGATTATAAAAAATGAAATTGATGCTAAATAGACTAAATTAAGATGATTAATCAATATTAAAAATATAAAGTGACTAATTATTGAGTAAAAATAGCACAAAATATATAATTAGGCTATAATTGCAAAGTTATTGCAATTATAGCCAAGTAATGTCAATTTGGCTAATTTGTAAATAATTAAATCTTATTAGGACCCAAAAATGATATATTAAACCAAGAAATATTTTGAAATGATTTGTAATGCAAATTATAATTAATTATTAGAGAAAACAATACTACATAAATTAGAGTAAATTAATAAAACTGTGGGAAAATTATAGAAAAATACCAATTGTTATAAAAACTGATTTTTGAAAGTATATATGCAAATTTAAAAATAATTTGAGGAAAAATTGGTTATCAACAGACATTCAACCCAACAACATGTTGATAGAGGTTGCCACTCTATTCTGGGATAATGAAAGAGCCGTCTTTCGCTTTGGGGGCATTGAAATGACACCATTGTTAGAGGAAATAGCAGGACTGGTAGGATTAGTTTGGGAAACTCCTGGGTTGTTAATGCCTGAAAACCGCATTGGTGAAGGTTTCTTGAAAATGATGGGTTTAAAGAAGAACGCATGTTAGAGTGTCTGAAGGAGTCGTACATCCCTTTCGAGTATTTGTATGAAAGGTACGGTCACAGCAAGTCATATCGTACCTTCCATGACGAATTCGCCATAACATCTTTGGGGCCCATTCACTGTAGGGTATTCGTCTTCATTGTTTGCTTCCTGGGCTTGATCGTGTCTCCAAGAAAGAAAGAAAGGATCTACACTAGGCTAGCCATTGTAACCAAGACATTGATGGAGGGAATTGGTGGGCAGACTTTCAGCATCGTTCCTATGATCATCTCAGATATCTATCGAGCCATAGAACAATTTCAAAGAGAAGCTAAGCACTTCAAAGGCTACAACCTATTACTACAACTCTGGTTCTTAGAACACCTCCAAAAGGGCCAGTACCGACAAGAATTTAAGCGAAGGGCATGGAACGACCACATCGCTTTCCACCACCCAAAGCGAATGACATATATTCCTTACAGATTTGCTCAGCCCAAGACTGCACCATTTCTTGGTACTAATTGGTTTGATAGGAAAATATCCTTACGTCCCTCTTCGGATCATGAGACAAGCAGGCAGAAAGAAAATTATACCAAGGGTCGACAAGATGATCCATTTTCGAGCCGACTTTAAGGATGATGATACTCCTCACAAGTGCCAGGCCCAACACAAGTGGCACTGTAAGATCATAATGGAAAAGGACACGGTCGAACCAGACAGATACCACACAAGATGTACACCTTTCTACCCAGGGTGGTTAGAACACAACTGGGATGGTCTAGGCAGGCCAGGGTTCATCCGAGTCCATAGGATCATAGATGAAAAGGCCGAGGCTCAGGTCAAGTATAATCAACTGCGCAAGAGGATCCGTTAATGAGATAACTAGCACCGTGAAATACACAAAACCAAAAAGAGGTTGATTGAAGACTGGAAAGACATGGCCGTCCGTGCCAATAGAAAGTTGGGTTGCTTGGAGCAAGGCATAGTCGAGCTGGAAGGTAAGATCATGTCACGAGTTGATCTACTGCTAGGACTTCACGAGCTGGGGAACCTGTTCTATGGGTTCAAGGATGCCGAATCTGGGGAAGGTCCTTCTGGGACCAAGTAGGATAAGATTTTTTTTTCGCTTTATAAATACAATAAGGCCAACTGCCATTAGTGATTTTATTTTTTGCTTATTATTTTAGTGTCATTTTGGATTCGTCTATTTTACATTAATGAAATGAGGCATTTTAGCATTTAAGTTCTCCAAATTAATTTTTCGCCAGGCCTACCTCGGGCACAACGAGGTTCCCAAATTAGGACACTCTTTATACTCTCGCACTATGTGTTTGAATATCGCAATACTTTTTCATGATCCTCACTGACTTGGTCACCTTTTGTTTTTGTTTTATTTCCTTTTATTATTCCCCTCCCCAAATGTTGGTTCGTGCACTCTGACATCATCATCATACTACACAAGATCTAGGGTCCCTCCACCCTCTCCTCCTCCTAGTCCTCCTAAAGGGAAAATAAGAGGCAAGCGAAAAATGGAAGATTTGGGAAACAAAACATGAGTTGAACGGGTATAGGCCACTGATGGCCAGGGTATTCAAGTTCAGAACGAGGTCATGTCACAGCTAGAGCAAAGGTTGGTGAAGCTCCAAGGGGAGCTTGAGCAGGTCGGGAATTTGGCGAACTTATCCTTCACACTCGGTGTGCCAGATGTTAACCATCCCAACACCCAAAATCCTATACCTGCTCAAAACACCCCAAACAAACAAAATCATCCCACAACCCATCACCACACCACTCCACCAAAGAACCAATCTCTTCCACCACAATACAATGCTTGCCACGCTCCAAGAAATACTCCTCTACTTGTCCCCGAACCACAAAACTCCACAAATGACCACCTTTATACTCAACCAGGCCATCACAACAACCCTATCTACATGGAGACTCTGCCACACTCCGCCCATCCCATCTCATACACACCTGAGTTTAGTGAAAAGGATTTGCTTATTAGGAATTTGGCTGAGGAACTTAAGAAGTTGACCATCCGAATTCAAGGCGTTGAAGGAAGCAAAGAGATCGAGGGGCTAAACTACGAAGACCTCTGCATACAGCCCGACGTCAAACTTCCCCAGGGGTACAAACCTCTTAAGTTCGAGATGTTCGATGGTATAGGTGATCCGAGGATCCATATGAGGACCTACTGTGATAAGCTGGTTGGAGTAGGGAAAGATGAAAAGATTCGCATGAAGCTGTTCATGAGGATCTTAAAAGGACATTTGTCTTGGTACATCAGCCAAGACCCCAGGAAATGGTTAAATTAGGTAAGCATGCATCCGACTTCATGGACCGGTTCAGGTTCAATACAGAGAATGCGCCAGATGTGTTCTATATTCAGAATCTTAAGAAGAAGCCTACGCAAAACTTTCGCGAGTATGCTACTCTCTGGAGATCTGAAGTTGCTAAGGTCAGGCCCACCTTAGATGAAGAACAAATGAATAAGTTCTTTCTCCGAGACCAGGATCCACAATACTATGAGCGGTTGATGGTGATCGAGAATCATAAATTCTCTAATATTATCAAATTGGGTGAGAGAATTGAGGAGGGAATTAAAAGCGGTATGGTCACCAACTTTGAAGCCTTACAAGATACAAATAAGGCCCTACAGTCTGGTGGTGTGTCCAAGAAAAGAGATGTGGGAGCCGTGATGGTTGCATAGAGAACCAAATATCCATTGAAATATCAAACCTACCAAACGCCTCAACTTACATATCAGCCATCACCTTCACAAACTTACCAAGCACCCTCGCCCACATACCAATCAGAACCTCCACCAACATATCAGTCCCCTCCCCCACCTACCTACCAGCCACAATCTCCTAGATATTCCCAACTAGATCTTGTTTACCATACCTAAAACTCCCAATCGTCCAACTATCATCCACCTCCTGCTCGCCAAAATTTTCCTAGACCTCGACTAAATTTTGATCGTAGACCTCCTAAACAATACACTGCCATTGCTGAACCTACCGACCAGTTGTATCAGAATCTGAAAGTTGTTGGTTATGCCACTCCCGTCCCCGCTGCAACCCCTGAGAATCCCTCTCAATGGGTTAATCCAAATAAAACCTGTGCATACTATTTCGGCATGAAGGGACACACGATTGAGGAATACCGCTCGCTGAAAGTTAAGATACAGTATTTGATTGATAACAAGATCATTGTAGCAAAGGAATCCACCCCCAATGTCCGCAACAATCCACTCCCAGACCATAAGGGATGAGGCATCAACATGATCGAGGATGAAGAAGATTGGGACCCAGAGAGGTCGATTGGGTCGATCATAGAAGGCGACGACCCAAAGAAGCCGGCGGTTACTCTTAACCCTATCATAGTCCAGATTCAGCCATCCGAAGGGGTTGTGATAGTTGCATCAGTACCTTTTGAGTTTGAAGCAGCACCACCTACAAAGGTATCTACGTCGTTTATGGTCGAAGCTATGCCACCTGCAAATGCGCCTGAACTATTTGAGGTTGAGGTTACGGCACCTATTAGGGAATCTGTTCCATTCGAAGTGAAAGTAGCTGCACCAATCACAATGGCGGTGTCAACCACGCCACCCTTTTACACCAATGTTGTACCATGGGATTATGTAGCTAAGTCAAGAAGGAAAGGCAAGGTCAAGATCGAAGAAGCTACTGCTGCACAACAAATGACGAGGACCGACAGGGTCTATACACCTGAGCACTTTGCTGAATCGAGCAACCAAGCTTCCAACATGCCACCCATCATTAAGACAGGCCTAGACGATCTTTGGAGGAAGGTGCAAGCCAAAGAATATTCAGTCATCGATCAGTTGAACAAAACTCCAACCCAGATATCCATTCTGTCACTGCTGCAGAATTCGGAGACGCACAGGAGTGCTTTGATGGAAGTGTTGAACGAAGAATATATGCCAAATAACATCACTAGTGGGGAAATGGACAACATGCAGGTCAAGTGCTGGAGAGTCATAAGATTACTTTCCACGAGGACGAGCTGGCGCCTGAAGGATTAAGTCATAACAAAGTGTTGCATATCACTGTGCAATGTGAGGAATACTTCATCACCAGGATTCTGATTGACGTGGGATACAAATATACTTGGCAAGAGTACAATGAATGGTCGACACCATGGTGCGGTCCCTATTACCCATTGGAGCAGCCAATACCACATCTGGAGCAGACCTTTCAGCGGGCTGATGTTATATGGGGGTCAGAGGAAGAGGAAGCGCTGGCAGCGCTGAAGAACTTATTTCTGGAAGACGACGACATGGACTATTGCATCACATTTGAGGAGGAGGGGGAGGAAGGCCCTCCCATCCAGGCCGTGAGTAGAGGAGTATCTCTTAAGAACTGGACAATCAGAACAACCAAGGCCCGGCGAGTCCCGGGGTAGCAAGGCTAAACGAGCAGTATTTATTTTTCTAAATGATTTAATTTTCGCATTTTCATTTCTGCAATAAGATCTTCAATGTTTTGAAAACATTTATTCAACTTATCAAAAGCACTTTTATGTTTTATGAATCAATATTTATTATTACCATTTTCTCTCATCACTTTATCTATACAGCATTACTATTACTTGTCTTGATGAACCGATGACTGTGACATGCAATGAGACAACGCAACAAACAGACATTGATTCAGAAGAAGAAGATGATATACCTGACGAAATTGTCAAAGAAGTCCAGAATTTTGAGAATAGACCTAAGTCCAACCTGGATGAGACTTAGGTTGTCAACCTGGGAGATTCAGAAATTGTCAAAGAAACTCGCATCAGCATTCATTTGTCACCATCAGAGAAAGAGGAATATACACAAATCTTGAAAGAGTATGAAGATATATTTGCATGGTCGTACGACGACATGACTGGTCTGAGCACAGCCATTGTGGCTCAAAATTACCAAGCAATCCAATGTGCCCACCGGTAAAACAAAAGGTCAGAAAGTTCAAGCCTGACATGAGTTTGAAAATCAAGGAAGAAGTCACCAAGCAAATCAATGCCAAGGTTCTCATGGTAGTGGAGTATCCGACTTGGTTAGCCAATATCGTGCCAGTACCCAAGAAGGATGGGAAGGTCAGAGTCTATGACGACTACTGGGATCTCAACCGGGCCAGTCCGAAAGATGATTTCCTTCTCCAAACATGCACATCTTGATTGACAACTGTGCCAAGCATGAATTACAATCATTCGTGGATTGATTCGCTGGTTACCATCATATCCGGATGGATGAGGAAGATGCTGAGAAAACGGCTTTCATCACGCCACGGGGAGTATACTGCTATAAGATGATGTCATTCAGCCTAACCAATACTGGGGCCACCTATATGAGAGATATGACCACTATCTTTCACGATATGATACACAAGGAGATAGAGGTATATGTGGACGATGATATTATCAAGTCCAAGAAATCTTCCGACCACATAGCAGCTCTGAGGAAGTTCTTCAATAGGTTGCGGAAATATAATCTAAAACTAAACCCCGCAAAGTGTGAATTCGGGGTTCTTGCTGGGAAATTACTCCGGTTCATTGTCAGTCGTCGAGGGATAGAATTGGATCCGTCCAAGGTCAAAGACATCCAAGAGTTACCACCGCCAAGGAACAAGAAAGATGTGATGAGTTTCCTGGGACGCCTTAACTATATCAGTCGATTCATAGCACAGTCTACAATTATATGTGAGCCGATCATCAAGATGCTGAAGAAGGATGTCGCGACCAAATGGACCGATGATTGTCAAAAGGGCCTTCGACAGAATTAACGAGTACTTGTCAACACCGCTAGTCTTGGTACCACCTGAGCCAGGTATACCTTTGCTACTCTACCTTGCAGTGTTAGATGGAGCTTTCGGCTATGTTCTGGGACAGCACGACGAAACAGGGAGAAAAGAATAGGCCATTTATTATCTGAGTAAGAAGTTCACTCCGTACGAAGCTCGGTATTCTCTACTGGAACGTACTTGTTGTGCCTTGACTTGGGTAAGCCAGAAGCTGAGGCACTACTTCTGCGCATACACAACATATCTCATATCGAGGATAGATCCCTTGAAATATATCTTTTAGAAACCCATGACCGTTGGCAAGCTGGTCAAGTGGCAAATTCTGCTGAGCGAGTTAGACATTGTTTTATGACTCAGAAAGCAGTCAAGGGACAAGCATTGGCAGATCATCTTGTTGAGAATCCTGTGGACGGAGAATACGAACCCCTAAAAATGTATTTTCCCAACGAAGTGGTATCATTCATAGGAGAAGACATTGCAGAATCATATCGGCGAACTTTAAAGGAGTCAGCATTGGAGCTGTCCTGATATTAGAAACCAATCAATATTATCCGGTATCTGCTAAACTCAGATTCCCCTGCACCAACAATATGGCGGAATATTAAGCCTGCATCTTAGGGCTCAACATGGCCATTGACATAAATGTCTAGGAACTATTAGTAATTGGTGACTCAGACTTGCTTATACACCAAGTACAAGGAGAATGGGCTACTATGAATTCCAAGATACTGTTGTATGTGCACCATGTAAAGGAATTGAGAAAGAGGTTCACGAAGATAGAATTTTGGCATGTCCTTAGAATTCAGAACGAGTTCGCCGATTCATTGGCCACCCTATCGTCCATGATGTAGCATCCAGATAAGAACTTCATTGACCACATTATAGTGAAGATCCATAGCTAGCCGGCATATTGTGCCCATGTTGAAGAAGAAGCAGACAGAAAACAATGGTTCTACGACAGCAAGGAGTATCTATCAAAAGGAGAGTACCGAAAGCTCGCAAGTCATACTCAGAAACGCACGCTACAGAGATTGTCCAATAGTTTCTTTCATAGTGGAGGAATCCTGTATAGGAGGACTCCCAATCTTGGATTATTGAGATGTGTTGATGAAGAGGAAGCCTCCAAATTACTTGAAGAGATCCATGTTAGGACTTGCGTCCATATATGAACGGTTTTGTCCTAGCCAAGAAAATACTCAAACCCGTTATTTCTGGATGACCATTGAAACAGACTGCATCCAGTATGACCGGAAATGCTACCTATGTCGGGTACACGCGGATATGATAATGGTACCTCCAAACGAACTCAATGCAACAATATCACCTTGGCCGTTCGCCGCTTGGGGAATGGACGTTATCTGACCAATCGAGCCTACCGCCTCGAACGGACACAGGTTCATCTTGGTAGCAATTGATTATTTCACTAAATGGATCGAAGAAGCATCCTACAAAGAAGTGACTAAGAAGGTCGAGGTAGACTTTGTCTCCGACCGTATTGTTTGTCGGTTTGGAGTTCCAGAGTAAATCATCACCGACAATGGCTCAAATCTCAACAGTGTCCTGATGAAAGCTATGTGCGAGACTTTCAAGATCAAGCACAAGAGTTCCACAACCTACAAACCTCATATGAATGGAGCCGTAGAAGCCGCCAATAAGAACATCAAGAAGATAATGAGGAAAATGATAGAAAATCACAAAAAGTGGCACGGGAAGTTATCATTTGCCTTGCTGGGATATCACACCACAGTCAACACATCAACCGGGGCAACCCCTTACTTGCTGGTTTATGGTATGAAAGTTGTCATTCCGGCCGAAGTGGAGATTGCCTCCCTGAGAATCATAAAAGAAGCTATGCTCAGCGATGCAGAGTTGGAAAAGAGTCGTTATGAGCAGCTAGCCCTCATAGACGGGAAAAAAATGAATGCAGTATGTCATGGTCAACTTTACAAGAATAGAATGACCAGAGCCTTCAATAAAAGAATCAAGTTGAAACAGTTCACACCAAGGCAGTTGGTGTTAAAGAAGATCTTTCCGGATCAAGATGAAGCCACAGGGAAATTCTCTCCCAATTGGCAAGGTCCGTATATGGTTCACCGAGTATTGATAGCAGGAGCGCTTATACTTGCAGAACTGGACGGAGAAGTCTGGCCAAAGACAATCAATTCAGATGTAGTCAAACGCTATTATGTGTAATCCTTTATTCTTTTATCACTGATGTAAATTGAACTACACCTAAACCAATTCCCATTTAAGAGGGGATACGTAGGCAGTCCTAAGGGTTCGGTAACAATTCAACAAAAAATTCATTTTCCCCGCTATTGGAAACAGGGCCAGAATTTTGAGGAGGACCCTCAAAATATTGAAGCAAGTTTAGTCGATCGCCGCATGTGCAATAGTCAGAAGCGTCAACCCATCAAACAGGGGCAGAATTTTGAGGGGGACCCTCAAAATTCCATAGCAGGAGAGGTTGCAATGTCTTGAGCCGTGTCACGATCGTCGGTTCATCTAAACTATTTTAAAATTTATATTTATACTATATCCTTACAAATCATGCATACTTAACTCTTGAAAACAACTTTGTTTAGCAACCGCTACCCCGATGATATGAACAAAATCATCAGATGAAGCCGAACGAATCAAGCAAAGCCAGCAGGGATACGTACCAACCTTCCCCATTTACAGAACTCACGATTTTTCTTTGGATGCAGGCACGAAGATTGCAAAAGCCCAAAATATCTTGTCCGCCCAAAGGGCAAACATTGTTTAAGGATACGATTCTTCAATCCGTCGCACCTGATGACACTTGCTATCATCTTAAAACAAAACAATGCTCCATAGTCACCATGCTCACAACGATCACAATACCGCAATCTACTATCAACTAAGAAACTCTACTATCATTTATTTAATCTTTGAATAAGGCTACCTTTATGCCTTCCACTTGCATAAGGCTACCTGTCACGACCCGAAATCCCACCTTCGGGCCATGACTGCGTCTAACGTTGAACCCGCTAGACAAGCCAACGTTTGAACTAAATAAAACTCATTAACAACTAAAACAAACAGGATAAGTAAGGCACCGATGGCCCACAATGAAATTTAACAAAATAACCTACATACAACATAGCACTTTTCGAAATAAAACCCATATACAAATCCCAGAACTAGTGTAACATACTCACGAACTGTCTAAGAGATTACTACAAACAAAAGGTCTAAAAATAAGTGCATAGGACTGTCTTTGAAATACAAAGTAAGACATAGCTGAAAATGAATAGTAGAAGGTGACGTCAAGGCCCACGAACGTCTGCGGGTCTACCTTGATGTCCGTGAATGCGCNAGTAAGTGTCGAGCCTAACCTCGGCGAAGTAGTGACGAGGCTAGGACAAACAACAACATATGTACCTGTACAGTTTTATATAATAACAGGAAAGATGGCAACAAAAATGCTAGCACGGTAGAAAAGGGTAATAACTGAGATGTAAAAGTAAAGGCATGAATTTAACTTCTCAACAGATAATGAACAGAAAAAGGCACGGCATATCCCCTCGTGCATAACCTCACAATCACTCGGCACAGAATGTCCCCTCGTGCATATATAATAACACTCAGCACGGAATGTCCCCTCGTGCGTAACCTCACAATCACTCGGCACGGAATGTCCTCTCGTGCATATATAATATATATCAAAACAAAGCAACAATATAATGTGAAAGTCAACACTAAGAAGTCTCAAGTGCATGCTAATACTCAATAAAAGTTCTATTATCCCGGCAAGGAGAAAATCATCAATTACAACATTAACAAATGCCCGACAAGGATTTCAGCTATAACCATCCTCGCATCAGAAATACAATTTCAACAATGTAAGCCTCAACTGAAACAAATAACTCAGTAATTCTCCACGTCATGAAACAACATCAAGGTATCACTTTCAATTCACCAATCACTCATAATGTAGAGAAAAATAAGAACACCGTAAGTTTCATCACAATTGACTCACACGCATGCTTGACCGCAACGCATAGGCAATCGTCACCACACCTATACGTTGGACATGAGTTGCACATAGCAAATAAGACTCTATACCTAATCCCTCAAGCTGAAGTTAAGCCAAACACTTACCTCGGCTCCAAAGAAAATGCAAGTCAAGCCTCAATCACAGCCTTTCCTCTCGAATCCAACTCCGAATCAGGAATATCTAGACATAATGGATTTATTAACATCAATAAGTACTCAATAAACCAATTCCCAAGCCAAATTATACATTTCCTACTATTCCTCTGAGAATACTAAAATTCGACCCCAGGCCCACACGTTAGGATTTTCAAAAATTCACGAAGGAATCAACTACCCGAAGTCTAAGGATCGAAGTTATGTAATTATACAAGGATTCATGGCCTAACATGGAAAATCCCAAAATCCTCAAGAACCCTAAAATTACTACCTAGTTCTATGATTTTTAGATGATTTAGTAGTGATTTTAACAAGGAATTAGTGTTAAAATTAGAAGTTTATGGGGTTTTAAATTACCTATCACAGTGGGTGGTCGTGGAAGGAGTTTCCCAAGCTTGGAGGATCTCTAATGGTGGTTGAAGATGGATGAAATGACAAAAACCCGAAAATTTGGGCATTTAAGAGGGGCTGCCAACAGGGGTTTCCGCACCTGCGACCTGAGGACCGCAGGTGCGGTCTCGCACCTGCGAGGGAAATGATCCCCCCTGCGGAATAAGGGCCCTGGGACCCTGGGCTTGCACCTGCGGAGTTGGGAGTCGCACCAGCGGTCCCGCTCCTGCAGAGGGAGGGCCGTGCCTGCGATGGAAGTCGCACTAGAGAAGGCTGGACCGCACTTGCGGTCACGTGCCTGCGGCCTGGGTCTCGCGCCTGCGGACTCTGGGCAAGGGGGCTGGGGATCGCACCTGCGAGGCAGTGATCGCAGGGGCGGTCGTGCACCTGCAGTCACACCAGCTGCTGTGCACCAGCAGTGGTTTTTGCTGGTTTTTGGCCTCGCGCGGGGTCTGGGAGGCACCTGGGCCCACCCGATCCCCCTTCCAAAAATACCAACAAGTCCCAAATCATAAAACGGACTTGCTCGAGCTCACGGAACACTCAATACCAAGGTAAAACTCAGAATCACCCTCCAAAACCCCTAAATTCAACACTTAAGAACTTGAAATTCTAAGATTCTATGACGATGCGCCGGACCGATCCACACAACTCGGAACGACTTTAAATTTTGCAGACTAGTTATAAATGACACAACGAAACTACTCCCGGTCCTGGAATTTTAATCAGACCTCGGGAACATAAACTCACCTTTCAAGACAAATTTCAAATTCTTTAAAAAAAACCTCAAAGCTTCACTAACTCCAATTTTCAATATAAATACTTCCTAGCGACACGCTCGGGCTGCACATGCATATCGAGGTGAGATCATCGAAGGCTTTCGGAGCCTCGGAACACAGATATAGCTAAAATTACTTAGGATGACCGTTTGGGTCATCACAATCTCCACCTCTAAAACAAACGTTCGTCCTCGAACGGACATAGAAAAGTACCGGAGTCTGAGAAAAGATGGGCATAATGACTCCTCATGTCGTACTCGGACTCCCAAGTAGCTGCCTCGGCAGGCTGACCCCTCCACTGAACACGGACCGAAGGATAACTCTTCGACCTCAACTGGCGAACCTGCCTATCTAATATGGCTACTCCTCATAAGTCAGATCCTTGTCCAATTGGACATCGCTGAAGTCAAGAACATGAGATGGATCTGCAATATACCTCCGGAGCATGGATACATGAAACACTGGATGTACTGCTGATAAATGAGGTGGCAAGGCAAGTCTGTAGGCCACCTCTCCTACCTTATCTAAAATCTCAAATGGGCCAATGTACCTAGGGCTCAACTTGCCCTTCTTTCCGAACCTCATCACGCCTTTCATCGGCGGCACTCGAAGAAACACCTGGTCTCCTACCATGAATGTCAAATCTCGAACTCTACGATCTGCATAACTTTTCTGCCTAGACTGAGCTGTACGAAGCCTATCCTGAATAATCTTCACCTTATCCAAGGCATCCTAGACTAACTCAGAACCCAATAATCTAGCCTCCCCGGGCTCAAACCATCCGACTGGAGACCGACATCGCCTACCATACAACGCCTCATACGGAGCCATCTGAATGCTCGACTGGTAACTGTTGTTGTAGGCAAACTCTGCTAACGGCAAGAACTGATCCCATGAACCACCGAAATCAATAACACATGCCCGCAACATATCCTCCAAAATCTGAATAGTGCGCTCGGACTGTCCGTCTGTCTGAGGATGAAATGTTGTGCTCAACTCAATCCGTGTTCCCAACTCTCGCTGGAACACTCTCCAGAAATTGGAGGTAAATTGCGTACCTCGATCTGATATGATAGATAGGGGCACACCGTGCAATCTGACAATCTCTCTCATATAAATCTGAGCCAACTTTTCAGCTGAAGATGAAATCGCCACCGGAACGAAATGTGCTGACTTGGTCAGCCTATCTACAATAACCCATACTGCATCCACCATCCTCGGAGTCCGTGGGAGTCCAACTACAAAATCCATCGTGATACGCTCCCACTTCCACTCGGGAAGCTGAATCTGCTGCATCAAACCACCGGGTCTCTGGTGCTCATATTTAACCTGCTGACAATTCAAGCACCGAGCCACATAAGCCACAATATCCTTCTTCATTCTACGCCACCAATAATGCTGCCGCAAGTTCTGGTTCATCTTCGCGGCGCCCGGATGAATTGAATACCAGAAACTATGGGCCTCCTGCAATATTAACTCGCGAATGCCATCAATATCAGGAACACATATGCGACCCTACAATCTCAAGACTCCCTCGGCATCAACTATGACCTGCTAGGCACGTCCGTGCCGAACCGCATCCCTAAGAGCACACAAATGATGATCCTCATACTGCCATGCGCGAATGCGATCATATAATGAAGAACGAGCGACGATATGGGCAGAAACATTGCCACCCTCAGAAACCACCAATCTAACAAATCGATTGGCTAACGCCTGAACATCCAAAGCCAAAGGTCGCTCTCCAACTGATAGATAAGCCAAACTGCCCATGCTGACTGACTTCCGGCTCAAGGCATCGGCCACCACATTGGCCTTTCCCGGATGATAGAGAATAGTAATATCATAATCTTTCAGCAACTCTAACCACCTCCTCTGCCTCATATTCAACTCCTTTTGCTTAAACAAGTATTGCAAACTCTTGTGATCAGTGAATACCTCACACGGTACCCCATACAAATAGTGCCTCCAAATCTTCAAGGCATGAACAATAGCTGCAAGCTCCAAATCATGGACTGGATAGTTCTTCTCATGAACCTTCAACTGACGTGAAGCATAGGCTATAACCTTCCCATCCTACATCAACACTGCACCAAGCCCAACTCTCGAAGCATCACAATACACGGTATAAAAACCTGAACCTGTGGGAAATACCAACACTGGTGTCGTGGTCAATGCTGTCTTGAGCTTCTAAAAGCTCGCTTCACACTCCTCCGACCATCTGAATTGAACACTCTCTTGCGTCAACTTGGTCATAGGGGCTGCTATAGATGAAAACCCCTCCACGAACCGGCGATAATAGCCTGCTATGCCCAAGAAACTCCGGATCTCTATGGCTGAAGTGGGCCTAGGCCAATCTCTAACTGTTGAAACTTTCTTCGGATCCACCTGAATGCCCTCTACCGATATCACGTGGCCCAAGAATGCCACCGAACTCAACCATAACTCACACTTAGAAAACTTGGCATACAACGGCCGATCTCTCAGAGTCTGGAGGACGACTCTAAGGTGGTGCTCATGCTCCTCTCGACTACGATAGTATATCAAAATATCATCTATAAACACGATCACAAAGGAGTCCAGATAAGGCCTGAATACCCGATTCATCAACTCCATGAAAGCAGCGGGGGCATTAGTCAACCCGAACGACATGACCAAGAACTCATAATGCCCATAACGAGTGCGAAAAGCTGTCTTAGGCACATCAGAAGCCCTAATCCTCAGCTGATGATAACCAGACCTCAAGTCTATTTTAGAGAACACCGTAGCACCCTGAAGCTGATCAAATAAGTCATCAATCCTCGGCAAAGGATACTTGTTCTTGATAGTAACCTTATTCAACTGCCGGTAGTCAATACACATCCTCATTGAGCCATCTTTCTTCTTCACGAACAATACTGGAGCACCCCAAGGTGAAACACTAGGCCTGATGAAGACTTTATCCAACAAACCCTGTAACTGCTCCTTTAACTCCCTCAACTCGGGCGGAGCCATATGATACGGGGGAATAGAAATGGGTTGAGTGCCCTCAACTAGCTCAATACAAAAATCAATATCCCTGTCGGGTGACATACCCGGTAGGTCAGCAGGGAATACCTCTGGAAATTCACGAACCACGGGCACAGACTCTATAGAAGGAACATCAGCACTAGAATCACGAACATGGGCCAAATAGTCCAAACAACCCTTCTCGACCATGCGCCGAGCCTGCATATAAGAATTAACCCTACCAGATGAATGACTTGGAGTCCCCCTCCACTCTAAACAATGCACACTTGGTAAGGCCAAGGTCACTGTCTTGGCATGACAATCCATGATAGCATGATATGGAGATAGCCAATCCATCCCCAATATAACATCAAAGTAAACCATATCAAGAAGCAAAAGATCAACCTGAGTCTCCAGACCCCCAATATCTACTACGCAAGCACGGTAGACTCGATGTACCACTATAAAATTACCCACCGGTGTAGACACATGCACAGCAGTACCCAAGGAATCACGGGGCATACTCAAATAAGGGGCAAAATATGAAGACACATAGGAGAATGTAGAACCCGGATAAAATAACCCTGAAGCCTCTCGACTGCACACTGAAACCGTACCTGTAATAACTGCATCGGAAGCATCAGCATCTGGACGAGCAGGAAAAGCATAACACCGGGGCTGAGCCCCTCCAACCTACACATCTCTGGGTCTACCTGCTACGGGCTGACCTCTACCCCTCATGGCCTGCCCTCAACCTCTATGCGTCTGACCTCCACCTATGGCACCACGACCACCACCCCTAGCTGGTTGAGGGGGTGAGGGTGCACATGATGCGGGAACCATGGAACGGGAACCCTGATACTGAGAACCACCAAAACCTCGGGGGAAAAACCTAGAAATATGCCCCATACCACCGCAAGTGAAGCAAGACCTCGGCTGCTGAGAATACTGACCCTGGAACTATCCCCGACGACCAGAATGACCACTCTGATAGCTCTGAATTGGCAAGGCACTAATGGACGATGAAGGAGCACTGCGGGATACCTGGAGTGCCGACTGATAAGACCTAGGAGGATGACCTCTGCCAAAGGGATCTCTGCTTCAGACGAGGCACCACTGAAACACCCAAAATGACAAGGTCTCTTGTCAGACCCTTGTCCACCACCCTGGGATAATACCATCTCAATGCGCCTAGCCACATCGGCTGCATCTTGAAAGGAGATATCAGTACCCGTCTCTCTGGCCATCTGAAGCCTGATGGGCTGAGCTAGACCCTCAATAAACCTCCGAACCCTCTCCCGATCAATGGGGAGTATCATAATGGCATGCCTGGCTAGCGTAATGAACCTGGTCTCGTACTGAGCGACGGACATGGAGCCCTACTGTAGATGCTCAAACTGCCTCCAAAGATCCTCCCTCTGGTAACTGGAAGGTACTTCCCCAAGAACAACTCGGAGAAATCAGCCCAAGTCAGAGGTGAAGACCCAGCTGGTCTGGTCAAGCAGTAATCTCTCAACCAAGTCTTAGCGGTGCCAGAAAGACTAAATGTAGAAAAATCTACTCCATTGGACTCCACAATGCCCATGTTCCGAAGAACCTCATAACAGCTGTCTAAATAATCCTGGGGATCCTCTGATGGTGCACCGGTAAATGTAGTAGTGAATAACTTGGTGAACCGATCCAACCTCCACAGAGCATCTGCGGACATGGTTGCTTCCTCAACTGCTGGTGCCCCAATACCCGACTGAACTACTCCGGCCGTCTGAGGTGCCGGAGTCTGGAACTGAGTGGCAAACTACTTTGGCATAAGGGTGGCTAACGGGCCGGGCCCGGGCCAAACGGGCCAAGTGGGCCGGGATAAACGGGTCGCGGGTTATGCGGGCCCGGGAAAAATGTGCTATATGGGTGGAACCGGCACCCCACGGGCCTAAGCCCACATGGTCCCGGGCTAAGCGGGCCGGGCCCGCGGGCCAAATGGGTCCGGCCTATTTGTTTTTTAATTTTTTTTTATGTAAGGCAATTTCTTGTAAATCTTTGGGATATAAAATATTGTAATTCATATTTAAACACAAAAAATTGTAAGTTTCTTCAAATTAATAATAATAGTACTTAAAACTTGCACTAATATTGCATAATAAATTAATAGTACCTCAAATTAAATTAAGAAACTATAACATTACGAATGTCTTGAGAATGCCTAAGACAACTCTTTATTATATGCCTCCTTAAAGAGCCCGTGCCGGTCAACATTGGACGCCAAGTGTAGACACGACCACAGTGCTTGCACTTTACTATGTAAAATTCTTCATTTTCTTCTACCACATTATAGTGTTCCCGAATAAATGGGTTATTTCTAGAACCCACGGGCATGATTTAACTTGAATTGAGAATTTGAGTAGAGAGAGATTGATGATTTTCTGAGTAATAATGAAAGAATGAGGGGGTATTTATAGTTGAGAAAAGGGAAAAAGTGTAATTATAAAACTTTTGGGGTTAAAACAAAGTTTGGGGGCCAAATGGCTATTTTTTAAACATGCCAAACGGCTAGTTTTTAAAATATAGCCGTTGGCTATTTAATTTTTTTTTAATGAATTTATATTATATTATCTAAGGCAATTTATTGTAAATTATATTATATAATTATGACTTATGTCTTGTAATTCAAGTTTAAGCACAAAAAAAATAGTAAAGAGATATTCAAACTTGCACTTATTGTAAATTATATTATATAAGTGTGATTCTAGAGTTACAAAATATTTGTTATGTAATTATATTATATTATATAAGACAGTTTATTGTAAATTATATTATATTATATAAGACAGTTTATTGTAAATTATATTATATAATTATGACTTATGTCTTGTAATTCAAGTTTAAACACAAATATTCAAGGAAATGTCTTATAATTTTTATTAATACGACATTTAAAAAATTGACAATATCTTTCTTAGTCTTCCTCCCCCCAATGGAATGAGCACAGCTAAGGTACTAATACCACCATTAAAAGGGAAAAAAACTAATCAAGATGTGCCAAAATACAAGTTACATATTAATCTACATATTATCTTTAACAAATTTCATAAATCCTTCAATGTTGGGAGGAATTTCTGTTGGTGGTGGCGGAAAAGAAGTTTGTTCATCACCGCTTCCGGGCGAAGAAGCATCCTCCGCAAGTTCCGCTAGCATTTCTTCATAAGTTCGTCAATATCCGGTTGTGATTTAGCAAGTCCAAAATATCTTCTTTCCGACCGGATCCAATCTCTAAAGAGTACTGATTTTTCTAAGCTCTCCCTCATAGACGCTCTATGATCACCGATTTGAAGTCTCGCTTGGCTGAAAGCGCTCTCCGATGCCACTGTTGAAGCTTGAATACTTAAAATATCTCGAGCCATCCTTGAAAGAACCGGAAAGTATTTTTCTTTGTCCTTCAACCATTCCAAAACATTGAAGGTGCCGTCTGGGTTGTCTGATTCAAGTCCCTGCGACAAATAAACTTGAAGCTCATTTAGTTTTGAAATATCATCAATATTATCACCTTGAGAACCCTTGAACTCCGTCCAAGAACAAAGTTCTTTTAGCCCCGCAGATCTTTTAGGAACCTGTGAGCTAGACGAGGTAGGAGTTGGAACATTTGGTCTAGCATGATCTAATGCTACTTGATAAGCATTATAAATTGTTTGAGTATTTATTTTAATTGACTTTTTTTCATCTTTAAGTGTACCAAATTCCTCCGGTGAAAGAGGTAAAGCATAATAAATAGTACTATACCAATAGTGAGGACCTCCTAATTTCATGGTAGGATTTAACATGG